>VMKM01001041.1:0-191268 GCA_008360985.2 Macquaria ambigua | reverse complement strand
TGATCAGTTCTGTTGGTCTGTGTTACTTCCTGTTTTATTTTGGTAGTGTTCTGTCTTATCCTCTTGTTCCTGTCAAGTTTCCCGCCAGTCCTAATCAGCCTTATGTGTTTCACCTGTGTCTCATTGCCTACTTACCTGGCCCTATATATATACACCCAGTGTTTTCCCCTTCCCTTTGCCAGATAATCTTTGCCCCTTGTGTGTTGTTATCCAGCGTTACTTGTGCGTCCCCGTGTTACTTGTGTATGACCAGTTTTTGATTCTACGACTTGTTTTGCCTTACCCTTTGGACACCTTCACTCTGTGTACGTGTACTTTGCTTCTGGGACAGTAAAAGCTCTGAACTGTTTACGTGTGTCGAGTCTGCTCTGTGGGTCCAATCTCTCTGTGTGCCTGATACAAGACTGAAATTTGCTTCATCATTCCCAAATAGTTCAACACTTAATTTACAGTAACACGGGCACTACCCATAGACAAGCGATTCATTTTTGGTGACGCTTTAAAAGGTTTGTTTACATCAGTAATGTTTGAGGTAATGCAGGCTTATATTCTGATTTACGATCCATTGAGAAACTTTGATTATTTAATAAATAAAAGAGAATTATGTAGCAAGTAAGAGATAGATGAAGTGGTATACTCACAGCTGTGGAGAACTCTTTGATCAGTAAATTTAGACGTTCGGTCAACTCTACAATCAACCTCATGATCGTAACCTCGGACATTGTCAGGTTCGTACGAGCAGCACAGTGCAAAACATGGGCCATATTTTCCACTGCATCAGTCAGCTGGTAGGATGAAAGAATGATGTGAAGACAAGAAGCTGTTTAAGATGACTTTTCAAGCAGACTTTTGACAACAAGGAAAGGTTCACAAACATTCAAACTTGATTAATTATAAATGAATTTAAGAATAAAATGAAGCCTCACCCCACAAGGGCTCTTATCAAGAGTGATGCTACAGACATCCAGGTTTTCAGAGGTTTCATTGCCCATATTATTGTCCAGATAGCTGCACACAAACAAGACACAAACGCACATTCAAAAGATATAATACGCCATCTTACAACACAGAAACATTTCAGCTGATCTGGGGTGGATTGAGTGAGACTGGTGCGCTAACTAAAGCTGCATTCATTGATTTTTGGAGGAGGAACTTCACAACAAGCTGACCTCGACACAATGTCGCTTTATTAAGTCACTACGGCTAGCAGGTTCAGGTTAGCAAGCAATTGCCTTCTTACACATCTAAAAGACATGAAGCAACATAATCATTCATTCAGAGTCATGTTTCTGGATAAATCTAAATCAAATGTTCACTATCCTTTTAGCTCTGTTTTGGTCTCCGCCAACTCCTGAGAAAGATTTCAGGGTCTTTAGCTGCTAGCTAGATGCTCCAGTTTCTTCACTAGCTAGTCACTAACTTTGTCTTGTGCAGTTTGGTGCTTGACTGGTAGCGCACAGTGGTTTTATCAGAGCTTTTTTTGCTGAAAAAAGCTGCCTGCTGCTGCTGGAGACTGAACAAACTGAAACAATGTGTCATGATGCCAAGGACCCTAGTGTGGACTTGTGTGTTTTGGTTTTGTATTTCCTGTTTTACTTTGAAGTTACTGTTCTTGTTTCATTGTGTGCTGTTTATTTCCTGTCTTTGTTCCCACCAGTGTTGATTGATTGCACCTGTGTCTTGTTACTCACCTGTGTCTGTTTCCCTCATTGTCTCCTCCCCTATATATACCGGTCCTCTCGCGTCATTGTCTGTGTTTCCATGAGTGCACGTTTCCCTGCGTTCAGATTTTTATATCACTGATGTTCCTGTGTTGGACGTTCTCCTCGTGTCTTGCTCCTGTGGATTCCCTGCGTGTCTGTTCCTGAGTTTGTGTGAGTTTTGTTTTCCCCCTAAATAAATCCTTGGACTGCTCCTGTCTACCTGTCTGCATTTTGGGTCCTTCTCCCTGCTGCCAAAATGGCAAATCGTGACACAATGAGCTAAAAAAAACTGTGTAGAGCTACAGTTGGGTGATAAGCTAATTGCTGCATTGCATTGCAGTAATTGCTGGAACTGAGCCATCATTAAGATTATAGATTCAGATACAGATTATTATTTAAATTTGTATTTGACTGATCTAATGCTATTGTTTCTCAAAAATAAATACTCAGGGATGAAGAATACTAATCAGAAGTGTAAGTTTGACTTACAACACTTGGTGGAAGGCGAGTGTGATGTTTTGATGCATCAGGGCCTCATCATTCGGCAAGAACCTCCGCAACACCGGCATCACGACCTGCTGGTACCAGTCCTCCACATTTGTCACGTCAAACTTTGGCGTCTCTGGAACTACAGATGTGTTTTGTGGCCGGTACATGTCTGCCAGCTCAGCCAGAGTCCAGTTGAGCAGGAACTGGGTCAGAGTGGTGCTTCTTATTTCTGACACGTCCCTCTGGAGAAACACGTCAGGTCAGGAGTCATTTCACTGTGTGCATACACCTGCATGTCAATTTATGTAGTCTGTGTGCATGTGTGTTTATGTGTGAGAGCTTGTACCTCTTTTGTGAAAGACACAAAGTCATGAACGAAGCTCCCAATGGGTTTGAAAGCCGTCATGAACCCATTTACAACCTGTAAGTGTGACAAAAGGAGAGGTAGTCTAAAATTAGATGCAAGACTTCGCCATTTTGGCTGGAAATTATAACATCTTCTTAAACTTGTGGTTTTCCCCTAATATATACAGTATTTAAATAAATACAGCATATGTTTCTGGAAATCTGCATTAATTCATTTTTTGGCCATTTTGGGGGCAGCACAATGATGTGAACACAACACTGACATATTATCACCATATAAAGTTGATAGGCTATGATGAACTTGTTAGCAAACAGTTGCTTATTTACACATTATTATTTAGCATTTATTTAGTCATGTTTCTTTCTGCCTGACGAATGTAAGTCCAATATTCCCTCTCCTCTTAGCTCTAGTTTACTTTCCACCATCTCCTGAGGGAAATATCTGCCTCTTTAGCTGCTTAATGCTCCACTATGTTCGCCAGCTGGTTGCTAACTTTGTCTGTCTGCTGTTTGGTGCTGGGCAGGTAGAGCGCGCTCATCAGACCTTTTTGCTGCAAACAGCTGTCTGCGTCTGGAGACGAGGTTAAATCAATTGTATGGATAAAACAAACGAAATATAACGTGTTAATTAGTGCGCTTTAGAGGTTCAGGTTGGCAGACTTTGTTACCTTCAGACAGAACTAGACGAGCTGTTTCCCCCAGTTTCCAGTTTTTGTGTTAAGCTAAGCTAACCGGCAGTAGCATTCACAGTGCAGACATGACAGTGATATCTATCTACTCATCTAACCCTCAGCAAGACGGCTAATAAGTGTATTTCCCCAAAAATGCCAAACTATCCCTTTTAAGGAGAGCAGTGAGAGTGAACCAAAACAGTAATGTTGCCAGCCATAAAACCAAATCAGAGTTAAAACGTTCCGTAGAGAGAAGAACTGCAGATTTGGGTGATAATTCTCTGTGGGTTCATAACAACGAGCGACCATGTTCACATTACACACAGTCATTTGATCCATTGCTAATATGAAAATATTGGTCAAAGCAGCTTTAAATAAAATAAAAAACAAATACTGGATCGTTCTGTCTGTTTGTTCCACCACTTCATAGAAGCTAAAATGGTTTGTAAAATAATAATTTAATATGTTCAACTTCAAACCCATGTTTTTAATGGCTGTCCTATTTCCTGTACATAATATGCTAATATTATATATCCCTAAAATGCCTGACATATTCAAAAATGTTTGGATTTCCCCTGGAAGATCTGAAAAAATTTCAAAGATTTGAACAAAACTTGGCAGCACAACATGCCAGTGTGTTGTTTGAAATGGTTAATTTTGTGATACCATGGCCACAAAAAAAAGAAGGTATCTGGTCAAATCTTATATAAGGACACCTTGTTGTGTACTCTGTATTACTTAGACTACCAGCAGACTCACACTTTTTGATCTAAAACAAATAATTTCAGATCCTTCACAGTAGTATTGAATTTATAGCATTAAAGTCCTTAGAGGTATCCATACACCAATGCTACATTACAGTACCTCTCTGAGCTTGTTGTGTGGGGACGGTGGTGGATATGGGTTATATGTGGCCTGTGGAGGATAGGTAGGAGGGTATCCAGGACTCGTCCAGTTTTGGTCCCCTCCAGGGGTGACGGTTGGGGGAGGACCAGAGCCCCCTGTCAACAAACTGTGGAAGACCAGGGTTAGGGTGCCGTTGTCTAAACCTGCGACCTCAGGCCTCAGCAGCAGCTCGGCCTTCTGCGCTGGAGACAGCAGGTGAAGAACCTCCAACTGTGGCGGATATAAAAAAAAAAAAAAAAAAAACAAACAAGGGAGGGAGACCAGGAGAGAGGAGGAGGACGAGAGTCAGGTGTAGAGGTAGAAGTGTGACAAAGCAATGACGTGTTTGCAGTGATACACTAGGGCGTAAAAAACAACTCTCTTGCTGCGAGGTTGACTGGTGTTGCAAATCCTATAAATCTTGAAGAAAAGTCAACTCACTCCACTGAAGACCATGTTGAGTGTTGAAAAGTCCTTCATTCGGGCCATGGCTCTGAAGGCACCAAAATTCTTCATCAACCACTCCTCACTGCTCTCCTCTAGGCTCACACAACCTACGCAGAGATTACAGATATATATATATATATATATTCACATTCACAAATAGATAAAAAACTTGCATGTTAACAAATCTTTTTGTCAGTTAAAGATTTTGTTTATATTGTGCTGCATATAGGCTATTGTGAACTTAATTAATTTACCAAGAAGGTTTTGGTGACATTTGTTTGTATGGAAATCGAACATGTCAAAAATGTGTTTATTGATAGTGCCACTTTGTCTTTTGGCTTGTAACTCCTGAATTGTGAGGATTCTGTTGGTTTTTTTTCATTAGTTTTTTGGTGTCATACCAGTTTCTACGGAAGCCCTGAGAGGCAATTGAGGAAAAAAAAAACTCTGGTGTGGTGATCCATTTTCAAAGTCTGATCTAAATTGTTTTCTCTCCTGTGTTTGACTTTTTTTCATCTGTGAAACAGCAACATCAGACATTGAAAAGGTCTGGCTGTGAGTTTGACTCGTGGGAAATTATGCATTATTAATCCTTGTACAAAAATCAAATATCCCTGGGCAGGATTAAGCAGTTGTTCAGAAATCATGGCTGCAATCAGTCAAGATGATTGTCTTTCACTACACGTATTTTGATGGAGATGCAAAACCAGACATATAGATATTAAAAACCTGTGGATCACACTGATTGATTTGCAGGCTTTAACAGAGTAAACAGACCAATGTTTTGACATGTTTATGTCTTCATCAGAGTAAAAAAAAATTCTGATGAAGACACAGTAGTGTTGAAACATTATGTTGGGTCTGAGAAGCACCTGAATCAGCTGCATATTTCTGAAACGTGCAGAGAACATTTTTTCATATAGATTTTTATTATTATTATTAATTCTAAACATGTTCTATTACTTAAATGAATGCAAAGTTGTGATTTATGGTACAACTTCACCTACTTCTAAAAGTACAAGGAGAAGGGAAGCTGTTGTTTACACTAGTGGATAATGTTGCTGGAGCTAAAAATAACAAATTCAGTGTAATGTGCAGCTTTAGGCATGAGCTATCTAAGTTCATTATAAAGTTGAATTAAACACATAAACGTTTACCAGCTATTCTGTCTCCAGACAGAAATGGGTACATAAAGAATGTGTAGATCCACTTTTGTCTGACTGGATTCATCTCAGAATAATGGTGACTGAGCTCCCTCACCCTGCAAGAATAGAGAGGATGGTGAGAAGTTGTTGTAGCAAAGGTAACAGATACGGGCAGGTAGACAGAGACTCAGACATACACAGTCTGGTAGGTGGAGCAGCTGAAGTTCTTGGTGCTCAGGCAGGACAGGGAGTGTTTGGTGATAGATTTCAGCAGCGGTTTTATCTTGACCTCCATCCACATCTGGACCAGGGCTTCATTCTGGAGAGGGTCTGCTCCAGGGTTTAATGCCAGCTCTCCCTGCAGGCTGAGGAGCGGCACTCCCGTCATGCTGGACCTCTGTAGTGTAGTGGTGGTGGTGGAGGGGTGTAAAAAAAATCAAGGCGAGGGTTAGAACGGGGTAGAAAGAGTGCATTGAAATGTTATTATATTAAGTGGGTGAAAGTGTTTCCCTTAAAAGCTAATAATACAAGTACACAAATACATTAACATTCAGTAACAGAATAGTCTTTACGAAAGAAAGTGCACTACTAAAGTCGCTCCTTGAGAGCATTATAAAACCAACTGGTCAGGCTGGAATTTGTAACAACATTCCTTCCATTTCGTGCCTGTTGAAGAACATTACTGTCCTGTTGTTAATGCTCAGCCGTACCATGAAGGTGTACACATCCATTGTCGCTTCAAGCATTCCTTTCAGCCTCCGCATGTGGTCTTTCCCCGTGTCTGTCGATGGCAATCCCACGCACTGGAGGAAGTGTGACGTCGAATCTGGCACCTTGGAATGAATGGCAAAAGGTTGAGCAATGAGGAAACAATTTGATGTAACATAAAACAAGCTTTAAATCTTCTTGGGAGGCAACTAGAAAGCTTCTTCCCAAAGAAATGTTGTATTTTCTTTATTGCAAGTATTTTCAGACATTAGAAACTGCATCCAAGCTCATAAATACTGAGCTGATATAATCAGTTCATAACATCTGGGAACGTTGTGTGCTATTTTGAAACAGTAAGTTCCCACAAAGTCAGAGCTGGTTGTTTAACTTTGCATTGAAAGTGAGTTGTCTCTGGCCCTTACATACCAAATGCCAAATTCATCTGGATTGGTTTTTTTTCTTTGGTGGTAGATTTTTACTTTACTTCAGCGTCCTATGAAGAACTACTGGCAGCTACCGGCGTACTTTAGGTGTGACGCCTGCGACGGTTTGTTCGAAAACAACAATGGCAGCTCCTAAAGAATAGAGGTTAGCGTAGATGCTGCTATAGCATCAGTTATATCAGAACTGGAGAGTATGTCTTCAGTGAAAGAAGAGCAAAGAACGGCACTGAAGGCTTTTCTCGATGGAAAGGTTTTCGCTTTTCTCTCCTGACTGGCCCTTGATGGACGGTGATAGACGGATGGTTCTTCCAATCACCTGCCAAGTATTTTTTGAAAATGCCTGCCCTTTTCCAAACAGTTTCCAAGGACGACTTCTCAGATGGTTCTATAACACAAACCATCTGGCACGTCAGGTTAGGTAGATTTAATAATAGATTTAATTTGCATTTGTCCAGAGGTGACCCAAGGAATCTGTCCAAAAGTACTACAGCCGATTCTGGGATGTCATTCATCAGAAATCACCAAGGCATGCTGGATTTAGGCCACTCACAATTTTGGTTCACGTACACAGACATTAACCACGAACATTTACAAATCTGCTTCACAACGAGAAGCCAGTGTGGGAACAAATTCACTGCTATATCCATTCAGGCTCATTGACATGGCCTAGTGTACACTTAAATGGAAAAGAACCGTCACCAGTAGGATTAATTACACCTGTGCTTTTCCTGCTATGACTAAGTAAAAATCCCTGCTGTGAAAAAGATCTATATAATATTTCAGCAAGTGTCTTTGTTCCTCTATAAGTTCACAGGATTTTGGCTTGAAGACTTTTTTAAAGCTGATACACACTAAATCTGATAGTATCAACACTACGGACAACAGTCTTATTGATGAACAACTTGCATCAACACCTTCGATAGTCTTCCTAAATATTCTCATGACAGGCTTCACCATGTTGGTATTCACTCTGAGCAAATCTGTTGGTGTGTCTGTTATGCAGTCCACGCCTGCAGATTACCAGATGTTTTGATAAACTCTGTTCAGGTTTATTTTATCAAGCTCAGTTAGATAATAACTACATGAAAACAGATCTTGATCCTCTTGGTATGTGATTCAGACAGTTTTGCTATTGTACATTCAAGTGGTACCAAGAATCCTGAGACCATGACAGCGAAGTCACGGGCAAACCCTGACTTTGAAGGCGTCATGGCAGCTTGGTAGTTATACTGATAACTCACAGCAATATCATTCCTCCCTGGTCTGCTCTGAATGAATTTTGCATGTTCTCCCCATGTTTATGCAAGTTTTTTCTCACACCACAAGACTCTGTCTTATACTACTATTAGAAAACTCTTGGTATTATTTCCCTCAACCAGAGACTTTGGAGTTGCTGCCCACAATTTCTATGAATTTCCCCACAGAGACCTACAAATTAAACTTCAAATATTCTGCTGTGAAATAATGACAAATCCTTAAGCTGCTCTGCTGACACTGAAAGAGGAGATTTAATATGTCAGCTTTGAATAACAAAAACATGCCATATCCACACTAAATCACCCTCGATAACTTTACAACTTGTAGTTTTCTTATCATTTGTTGTTTAGAAAACAATTGAGAAATCGTCTTCAAAGAACAGATACAATCAGAACGTGACGTTTGTGCCTGTAGCTTTGGGAGGGATTTGATTATGATCATAAATCCAGATTCATCAACATAATCAGAAAAAAAACAGAATTTGAACAGTTTTTGGGTAGAATTTCTCTTTAGCCTTTTGCCTTTGTGCACAATTAGATAAAAATGCTTCGACAGTATAGTATATAGGCGACAGTATAGTATGTGACAGCTTCACTCACCTGAACACAGGTTTCTCTTGTAGTGCAGGTTGCATTTCTGTAGATTTCCATCAGTGAAGCAACAAGACGAGAATTTAGTGGCAAAAGATGATATAGTTCATTAAGATTCTAACAGGGTGAAGTCTTTAAAACTGGAAAAGAACATTTTATGCTCCACTGGCTTTGTAATAAAAATGTTGAGTTATTTAAACTTCATGATCTTACCTTTGTGCACTTGACGCCCCTGTTGGGAGAAGACAGGGTTCATTTTTAGAGCTGACACTAGAATATGAAATACTCACACATGATTTGGACATATTTAGGACATTTTTGTTCATTGTTGTCCGAAAACACATTAAAATATTAAAACATATGAATGGCGCCCTGTAGCACTGGGTGACATGTTCCTTCACTGTAATTTATTTTGAGTCAGTCCCACATACACCGTCACCCGCTGACATAAATACTCACTAGCGCACCAAATGCGCTTTAAATCAGCATCTCAAGCTAGTCCCCAAAAAATGCACTATTTATTTAAATTTGAGTAACGTTTTCTAAAAACTACAGTGCCCAACTATTTTGGGAAATTACTGAGCCTTTCTTAAAAACACATGAAACTTTATATTTATGACCAAAGATTTACACCTTTGCTAGGATCAAATGGGCTTGGGGCTGAATGCTACAGACAGGGTAGGAAAGTCTGAAAAGTACTGAGAGACAGATGAACACATTGTTGAGTTTGGTCTTTTCATGGGATTTGTTGACACTACGAAAAATATAGAATAACACCATCTTCATCCTTTAAATAACAAGGCTGCCGTTATTGTGCAGTTTTCTTATTGTCCACAAATCCAGTGAAAAGAGCAAAACCAACAATGCATAAGTTGGTCTCTCAATATTTTCTGACTTCCCTATCTTGTCTGCAGTAAATCTTAGGGTCAAAAACATGTAAATAATTTCCTAAAACAGCAAACGTAAGCAAACGTTACTCAAACAGGAGGAAATAGAGCATTTGTTGGGGACTATTTTCAGCGGCGGAATAATACAAATTTGGTGCTTTTGTGAGTATTTATGGCAGCAGAATGGTGTATGTGCGATTTTCAATTCATTGCAGTGAAGGAACATGTCACCCAGTGCAACAGTGTGGCTACTTGATATGTTTTAAATAATTTTTGGACAACAATGGAGTTCTACGGCACAGAGGAATAAGCTACAACAGGCTACACTTGTTAGTCGGATCAATTCATTGTTGGTTTTGGTCTTTTAATGAGATTTGTTGACAATAACAGAAATATAGAGTATCACCAGCCTTGTCCTTTAAGAGTGGATATGTCCTTTGACTGTATATTGACACTTAAATATTAGAGAAAAGACACAAAATCTGCTCTTACCAAAGCAGCTCCCCAGTAAGTAAACCAGTAGGAATAGGTTGCGTGATCTCATGATGTGACAAGTCTCATGGGATGAAAGGGCTTTGTGGTGAAATTCACTGGGGAGGGAATCAGAGAAAGCAGGTGACAGACAGCCAGTATACCAACAGACACTACCAGACTAAAGGGTGGATTAGAAGTCTCACTTACGAATGTCAAAACAAAAACAAAAAAATGTAAATCACATAGTTCTCTTTCCTTTAAGGTAAACTCAAAGATATAGCAAAAAGCACAAACATTATATCACCAATCATCTTGTATGAGGACGGCAAATACAGAATGAAATAACTTATGTAATCCTTATCCAAGAGGTGGGCCACTTTATGATACTTTGAAATCTTAACATATTACATAAGTAGGCTTTTTTTTTTAGTTTTTAGTTTTTTTTACATGTTTTTAGTCAGACCATTGTTGTCCAGTAGCTGTCATCGCTGTTAAAGCTGATGCACTTCAAATCAAGGAGTTGGAGCCTGTGGGTTTGGTGGCAGATAGGAATCAGGGAGTGGCTGTCAGATATCTTACAGTCAGTGACATAAGTGACCTTTAACATATCTGTACAAAGATTAAACAATAGATGCATCAATGGAAAGAATGCTGAAACTCTACACTATCCACCTCCAAACAATGGACACAAAGAAAACAAGCACATGACCCTGCTTGAAAATTATATTCTCTAAAATGTTACCAAAACAAAGAGTATAGCCTGCCTTGTTTTACAATGATACTTGCAGTATACATTGCTAATGCCTTCATCTATGGCTGATTTTCTATTGATCTGTCATTTATCTAAAACCAGTGCTGCATGTCTTTTTTTAGTCAAATTATTCACAAGAAAAGGGAGTTTCTGGTTCAAAAGTCAAGAACATATCTCACTATACAGTTAAGTATAGCAGATACGTTAAGTGTAGGCGAATTATTCAAACCCACAATCCCAAGATGTGCAGTTTGATATTTGTCACATCTCTCATGTTGTTATAAATTTACTTTATTTGTCTGTCAGCTTCTGTCATGGTAAAGTGATTAAATAAAGCAAAGTGAATAAAGCACACACACACGCACCCAAACACACACACTTGTTCTTGTCACTGACTTATATCCTACTCCAGCAGGTTTACCCTAACCTAACCATAACCATGAACCAAGTCTCAACCCTAAAATTTAAAGCTGCATTAAGAGTTTTTGGCCACAAGCTGTAAACACAACATGGACATATTATCCCCTTATAATGACCTCACACATAGTCATTTGGTCCATTGTTAATATAGAAATTATAATTACTGCAGATTTAATAGTTTACCTTGTGGGGGATCAGCTTTTGTCCCCAAATTAGGGGTGAGTCCCCACAATGTGACTGTGTGAACATGTGTCTCCACAGCGTAATTAATACAAGTACACACACACACACACACACACACACTCAAGTCCCCTCTCAACACTTTCACCCATTAATTCAGAGCCACATATTTCAACATACGTTCTTTGTTAGAATAAATATCTTGTTAAACTTTAAGTGTTTGTTCAGTATCATTTCTTCTCCACATCTCCTTTGTAGCTCTGGCAGGTGAAGGACAAACACTATTCTTTGTGACTAATTCAAAGCAGGAGCCTAACAAGTGGTATGAAAATATTTGTAAATCATTGTCCAATAAGGCTGGTTAAATGACATCACCCACCCACCACCACCACACACACACGTAAAAACACATTCCCTCCTCTCTTTGCCCTTTTAGTTTTTTTTTTGATACATATTATGAAAGGATTTAACATTTGTTTATTGATTTTGAAAAGCGGTACAGAAATACAGCAGAACAAACACACAAACAACAAATGCACAGGAAAAAACAACAACAACGAAAGGAAAAAAAAAACATTGGCGGTAATTCATCACATTTATCCAGCACTAGAAGTTCCCACATGCTGAAAAAAATACCACAAATGCACTCGGTTGCGCAAAAGACTGAAGACACTTCTCCAAAGAGCCGATGTGTAGATTCTGAATAAGAAAGTGCTCCACCGGCTTGTCAAAGATTCGTGTGTCTCCGTCCACTGATATATGAAAGCAAGGCGGGCATAGAAAGCCATAACGGAGGCTGGCCACCCTGCATCTCTTCTGGACCTCGTCGAACTCTCTGTGTCGAGTTTTCTGAGCTTTACAATAAACTCATGGTTTGGTAGTAGTGCAGCCTGACGATGAAGGGACGAGGGTGTCTGCCCTCAGCCGGCTTAGGGCCCAAGGAGCGGTGTGCTCTGTCCACCAGTACTTTGCCTGAGAAGTGATCAGCTCCCAGCAGGGATGGAATCAGTTCAGAGATTAACTCAATTGGCTTTCCTTTTTCCGTGCTTACTGCAGTACCGATAATCTTGATGTTCTTGCGACTCAAACGGGATTTGAGGTCTGCAGCTTCTTGCGCAGCTCATTGTGTCCGTCCTGGAGAGCCTTGCAGAGCGACCCGAGAGAAGCTAGCTTGTCATTGTGCATGTTCACAGCCTCCTCTACATCGTGTATCTTCCCTGTCATTGTTGAGTGACAGAGTATTTTGCATAACATTCATAGTGGCTGAAATGGTAGTGAATTTAGTCTCCACGGTAATCTTTAAGGCGGTGATTGCACTCATCAGATCTGCTGTAGAGGGGTTTGTCTCCATTTGCAAGGTTGCTGAGCTAGCTTCACTTAGCCCCGCAGCTAACATCTGTTTCTCTCGTTTTACATTACGTTTTGTTGGTTCGACGTTTTCAGGTGTCTTCTCGTTCTCGTTCAAATTTGATTGATTTAAAACACCGGCAAGTATATAAAATTAGATTTCAAAATTATGAAAAAATAAGCAGTTTTCTCTGCTCTGGAACGCAGGGTCATGCTCAGTACAGCTCCAGTGCGTCATCGAGCCATGACGGTCTAACGCCACAATTCAGTACCACATAGTTCACATTTTTAGCAATTATTTTCTAGCATGTATAATGTTTTTAGAAGCAAATCTCTGAATTTCCTTTACACAGACTTTGCTTGTGTATTTCCATTTGATACTATTTTACACTTCAACTTCACTGCATTTCAGGAGGTAATATTAAACTTTTTTACTCCACTACATTATAATTTATTGACACTTATAGTTACTAGTTAGTTTGCAAATGACATGCAAAACATATGGTCATCTTACAAACTATGATTCAATGCTATAGAATAACATATCATAACATATAGTAGCTAAAACCGACTCCACATTGACAAACTGCAGCACTTAAAATCTGCATACACATCAATGGATCAGTGATAATAATATAATAATAATAATAATATAATGTGTATAATAACATAACTCTCTGAAAGGAAGCATTCTGCATAAAGAATACTTTTACTTTTGATACTTTCAATACATTTTGCAAATAATACTTATTTTTTATACATTTTGAAAGCAGGACTTTTACTGATAAAGGAGTGTTTTTATATTGTGGTGTTGCTACTTTTACTTAAGTAAAAGGTCTGAATTGTTTTTTCATCCTCACTGAGAACTTAATTCATTTCACTGACTGCAGTTACAAGCCAGTCATTTTGTTGAATGCTGAATTTCCCATAATGCATTTATCATTCTTTGTCCTAAAGGTTATTTAGAAAGTCACCTTTTTATCAGATATCATTATTCTGTAAGGAGAATGCCTCTTCTTAAAGTAACTCATACAGGCTTGAACACACTCTAACCCAGTTTAATAAGGCAGAACTGATTATTCCCACAGCTCAAATCCCCAAATGGCAAGTTGTTGCCAGAGATTCACACTCACACAACAAAAAGGACCAGATTATGGTGGTACCTTAAGTGATTACTTCACTGATTTTTATCTGCGTTCATCTATCATTGTATGACCTGTCAATATATAATACATTTAGCCCTATTGCTCTTTATTTTCTCTTAAATAAGAATAAATATCAATCAACAGGAATAGCTCCATCTATGACAAGTACACATAGAGATAAGATTTAACATTGATGATGGGATCCTTTAGATCCTTTAGGTCATCGTGACAGACTTGGCCAGGAAATAAAATGACATAATGGCATGAAATCAAAGCCGAATCTCTTACCAAGTCTTATTTGTAGCTGGAGTCCTCCAGGTGCTGTAAAGTGCCGGTGTTTAACTCTCTCTCTCTCTCTCTCTCTCTCTCCTGACACCTGAGACACAGGTGTACCAGTAAACTCCTCAAGGGTGTGTTGTTTTGTGACGATGACACAAGTGATGATGGCTGACTCCCTCATGCTGCACGAGGGGGCAGGACAAGGTTGGCTCAAAAAAACAAAAAAAAAGGGTTGGCTCTTCTTCAGTCGTGTACTGCAAATGGTTTGTACGTGTGTCTATGTTTGTACATTTACGCTCAGCTTTTCTGTACATGAATGCCTGTGAGAAAGAGAGCCAGAACGGAGATAAAAGGAGACACAAAGTATAAAGTAACATCTGATTCATGTTCAGCAGGTTATGCCTCCGTAGTGTTTGTTTTTGGATATATAAGCTTCTAGCATTGTCTATAATAAAGCTAATTAGACTCTTTATCTGACACAACCAATTATGTAGTGTTTAACTTAGAGAGCAGCCATGCAAGTCCCAGACTGTGTAGATAGGTAATTAACATAAAAGTTAATAGGGATTTATTTTGAATTTTTAACAGCTTGTAAAGGAAAATCTTTTTTATTTTCGGTGGTTATATGATGACCCAACCCAGTCATCATGTGTAGAAACCAAAATAAGGGTTGACCATAAACAGTTCTGCCACAGATGAAATAGAGATGTTATTTCTTTTAAGCTTTTAAGGCAATAAATGTACTTAATATATCCCATAATGTATTTCAGGGTTGTCTGTCAATCTCCTTAAATGCCTAAAGTAAGAAATAACAAGCAAATAATGAGCAAGAAGTTATTGTAAAATCAAAATGTATAGACTGTAAACATCACAGAGACAGATTCTGAACACAAGCTGTTCTGTTCTTTGGTATTCATGTGTATGCGCCTGCACACACACACACACACACACACACCATGGCATGCACACACCAAGATCAAGTAGAACTGGTTTGTTATGAGGCTTTAGACAAACTGAATTCAGTATTATAGGAAGTGATTCATTCAGTATAAAGGGTGACATACTCTTACAGTAAAGTGCAAACAGAGTCAAAAACCAGTCAATAAATTATAAAACAGGAAATTTATAACAAGATGTTTAAAGGGTAACTACACCCTCAAATTCTGCTAGAAGCTTCTCTCCCAGCGTATTTAAAATTTAAAAAATGCACAGAGTGAGGGAACAACGACTGTAGGAGGCGTGGCCTCGTGGCTTTTTTATGTAAATTTCATGACGTAGACAGGTCCCAACCGGTCGACTTCAGCGTTGGCCTCGCAGGTTCAGGGCTGATTTAAAACAGTAGATGGCGTGTTGAGCCATTTTCAACCCATGAAATGCCCATTATTATAAATTTGGTAAGAAATGTCAATATTACATCAGCATTGATGTGTTTCATCACAGTACAGTCATATCATTTAGTTTAGAGCTCAAAAAACACTTTTAATTGTGTAGTACCTCTAAGATTAAATCCCAGTATGTTCCCAACCACCACAGACACTATGTTACTGATATAACTCAAAGATTATGACAGTGTCACAATAGCTCAGCATTTCAGTCAGAGGCCATCTGATTTATTATAACTCTTTAAGAATGACATGTCAGAGATATTGTATTTAAAAGAATATGGAACATGTATAATATTAATAATAATTAATATACTAAATACTAAATAGTGCAGCTTTAAAAAAAGGTTAAACATATTAATTTATGTGTACATAAACTAATATGTTTAACCTTTTTTTTAAAGCTGCACTAATTAGTATTTTTACATTAAAGGAATAGTTCGACATTATGGGAAATGCACTTATTTGCTTTCTGGCAGAGCGTTAGATCAGAAGATTGATACCACTCACATGTTTGTATGCTAAATATGAAGCTACCGCTAGCAGCTGGTTAGCTTAGCATAGCATAAAAAGACTGGAAACATGGGGAAACAGCTAGCCTGGCTCTGTCCAATGTTAGCACCTTTGGGCTTCCTCTTCATCCTCTACTTCCTGCCAGACTTCACCTGCTCCAGCCAGTCCATGCCTTTCTCCAGTAAAATCTCCAAAAACATAACAACCTGTCTCCTCTCTATGTTTTCTGAAAATGTTTTTTCCCTTGATTTATTTCCACTTTTCTTATACTATTCTGGCTGTTTATGTTCTTAAGTCATCAAATTATAAAGTTAAATGAGTTGAATACTCTCCAGGAAAATGAAGTGGCTATTATTAATTCTCCTATTTCCAAAGACATAATGGTTGCAGAATGAGTCTTTGTTATGGTACCACTGTAAAACAAGTCTGTACTACAATATTCTACAAGGTAGACTTAATAAAGTATATCTCCTCCGAGAGGCAGAATTAACATCATATAAACCAGAAGTCAAAATAATGAATGGGAGGAGATGGATAGGTGCAAGAACAACAACAAGGTCAACGAAACATTTAGAAATGCAGGTAGTGTATTAGAGACAGTGTCTGATTTAACAGTCTGTTGGACATGTAATCATACAGTGCGGTAGATATGAGCAGGACAGACAGCAAATTGAATTTATAAATGATGGAATTAAGGATTTTACTGTGAAGGTCGGGGTTGGGCAATATGACAATACAGTGACATGATATAAATGTGTCAACTGTCAGAGTTTCTGTTTATACCGTGGTAGCCCTCTCTTTAATATTTCTGGTTGTATTAGACTATTGTGGGCAATGGTACACATCAATAAGCAAGACTGCTTTATGGCAATATGGATTTTTATATAATTTTGCATCAATGTGATAAAGTACCTTGATTTGTCTGGTATTTCCTTTGCTGATTTAGCCAGAAAACAGAAGTGATTGTCTTGTTATTTTTTCCATAAACAGTATATATATATATATATATATATATATATATTCAAGATAATAATGAACATGTACAGTACTTTAAGTTTTTTGATTTCATAAACCAAAACATGATTAAACTGTTCCACACTCTGAAGTTGATTGTGGGTTTCCAGATATTTAGCATCGTACTTCCATAAACTTGACTCGCTAAAAAATGGTCAAAATTGATGCATCAGAGGCGAAAATATCCCGACTTTTAGTCCCAAGTATGGGTCAAACCATAGAAGAAGCACTGATAGGCTCCTCCGCTGGGTGGCAGTGTGCGCTTTGAGGATGCTCAATTCGTCTTCCGGTCTTGTGTCGACGAAGAAGAAAATTACTCAATGGGCTGAAGTCATGTTTGACCCTAACAAACGCCGTTGAAAACTCACACGTGTGATGGACTTTTAGGATTATAGCTTTTCGTGTTATTGTTTTACTGTCGTCTATTGAAATACAGTTTCAGTGACCGTCGTAACTTAAACCTTTACAGATCTGGACAGCTAACTTACCTACCTAGCTAGTTAGCTAGGCGACTATAAAACCTACCATGATCCTGTTTACTCAGAGATGTGTTCAGTGTCTGACAGCGGTCAGAAACAGGCGGGTTAAACTCCAGCTGACAGCCGCCGTTGTAAGATGCTGCTCCACTGTTCAGGGTGAAGTGAGGGTCAGGTTTGCACCCAGTCCCACAGGTAAGCTCCTCGCCAAAATACCTGGTGTTAAAATGAGCTGTAACGTTAAGGTTATCCAGAAAGATGACAAAGAACTGTGGATGACAGGTGTGCTGTAGTTTGCACAAATTCTAGTCAAATTGCTGTCTGTCCCTGCTTGTGCCTGTTTATCTTCTACAGCTCACAACACTTGTCATTTTCACTATTTCCAAAAGAAAGTACTTTTGTAGATTTTATCCACACCTTTGTTTCAAACGCCCTGTGTAAAACATGGACTAAATATTGGCACTATGAATGTACAGGAGGACAAAAAAAAAGGCATTTTAGTCCAGACAATACAGAGACCTTTTTTTTCCCAACATGCAGCTCTTGAAGTTGGTGCTTGTATTGTATATAACATAGAGTTTGGGTGTAGCTGCAGGTTTTAATCTGACGAAGCTCAGGAGAGCAACATATAATATGCCTTTTTCCAGGAAGACATTTTGACTTAATAATAAAATGAATGGTGGCTGAATTCCATATAGTTGCTTCATTTTCAGGGTCCTGGTATGGATCTTTTTCACAGAAGATATTTTGACATGTCACAGTAGGAAAATCAAAGATGTAAATACGATAAAAACGATGGCTGAATTCTATTTAGCTGCTTCGGCGGTGTGCATGCTGGCTTGCTGTCACGGCGTACACTTGAACAGAACACAGCCATCGTTAATGTTATTAGTAACACCCAGTGGCCTGTCCAGACTTTTTTTTACTGGGGTGGCCCAAGCTGGACACTGACTTATGCAGGGGTGGCATGAAGTCTAGTGGACCTCGGACCCTCTAGGGGGGCCAATCTTTCCCCCAGGAAGAATTGTTTTTATATTTTAAAGTTGAATGCATCAATCTGGTGCAAATTAAGAGCAAGATTAAGAGGCTAGATCTGTGAAGAACGTGTGCTATTCTAAACAAGTTTGTGCTCTTTACAATTTAATCATCTTTGGAGGGGCCTGACCCTTAGGTTGGAAACCAATGGATTAAACCAGCTAACTGTATATAAAATAGTTCAAACTAGCTCCACCTCCAGCTACAACAGTAACATGCTGCTTACACACTCATGTTTCAGTATTAATAATCAAATTATGTCATGTATAATAATATATCAGTCAGAGGGACGAAACCACTACTTCAACTGATATACTTAGCCTATATAATACTGGACTATTACTTAAGTAGGATTTTACATGCAGGACTTTTACTTGTGAGTATTTGTACATTGCTGTATAGGTACTTTTACTTAGTAGTAAAGGATCTGGGTACTTCTACCACTGTTTACAAATAGCCTAATGTTACATTCCTGTGTTTAAAGTATATTTATAAAAATAAATAGACCTACCAATCACAACACAACACAGTGGCACCATACAAATGCAAAGCATCGTTGACAATAACCCCTGACGACAGGTTTGTTAGCAAGCTGAGATGACAGACCTGCACCACGTTATCATGAACATTGAACGAGACGGGGGAAACGTCTTAGCTTACTAAAGTTACACAGCTAAAACGTTTTTAACCACAGTAGCAGATGTATCAAAAATTCCACTCACATCTTTTCAGCGACAAGTAACGTCCGGAATCTCCAGAGACGACGACTTCAAACTGCGTTGTCCGCTCTGCACCAAACCCTTTTTTTTCGAAGTTTCAAGAAACTCTTTATCCACATTACAAATCAAAATCCTTCTCGTGAGTTTTTTGCAGACTAGAAAGCAAGTTTGTTTTTTTGCCAAGCTGTTCAAACTAGGTCCCGCCTCTGACTGGGCAGTAAGCCAATCGTAGTTTAGGATAGCGGGGTTGCACCTGGGGTGGCCAATCAGATACCCCAGGCCACCACCCGCCCTGGACACGCCCCTGGTAACCCCTGTGCTTTTCCTTCTATGACAAGTCAAAATGTCTGCTGTAATAAAGGCCTATTCAGTTCATGTAAAGTGTTTCTCTTTATTAATATTCTCTGTCCTGCATCCAGTGTTCTAACAATATATAGTTCTGTGCTGCAGGTTTCTTACACCTCGGAGGCCTCCGAACTGCTCTCTACAATTACCTCTTTGCCAAGAAGTATGGAGGCTCCTTCATCCTGCGACTGGAGGACACTGATCAGAGCAGGCTGGTACCAGGAGCTGCAGAGTCCATAGAGGACATGCTGGAGTGGGCCAGTAAGAAACACTGGAATATAGTCATGTGATCCATCACGGGTTATTGAGTTCAAGGATCAATATTTTCAGTACACTTGACTGAGAATAGAAGATAATAATATCTTAATAAATGTTGCAGTGGTTTATTATGTCCCCATTTACAGTCAATCTTCACCTCCAGGTGTTCCTCCAGATGAGAGTCCTCGTCGAGGTGGGTCGGTGAGTCCGTACCTGCAGTCTCAGAGACTAGACCTTTACAGTCAGACAGCCCAGCAGCTTGTTGAGAGTGATCACGCCTACTACTGTTTCTGCAGCTCTCAGAGACTTGACCTGCTCAAAAAAGAGGCCTTAAGGACTGGACAGACGCCTAGGTGGCTAGACAACACAAATGCACACACAGTTTCACCTAATTCATAGTCTCATAGACATGAAGACAACATACAACCTGACTTCAGGATGTTTTTGTCAGATTTAAGGCATTGGCTGTTTCCCTCTCTCCCCAGGTATGATAACAGGTGCCGTCACCTTCAGGCCAAGCAGGTCCAGGAGAAACTGGCTCAGGGAGTGCCACATGTGATCAGATTTCGTCTGAAAGCGGGTGTCGAGCCTTTTCAGGATCTAATCTTTGGATGGAATCATCATGAGGTGGCCCAGGTCAGATTTGTAGTGATTTCACAATCTGTTTCAGTGGGGTTCATGCTAAATGATGTTAGAGTCACACATCATTTTAGGTGTGAGGACCATCAAGTAAAACAAATGTCTGGGGAGATTGACAGAGTAACTTTTCATTCCCTCCTTTTTTTTAGGTGGAGGGGGACCCTGTAGTGATGAAAGCAGATGGTTTTCCCACCTATCACCTTGCTAACATAGTAGATGATCATTACATGAGGATCAGCCATGTGCTGCGGGGCTCTGAGTGGCTCATCTCCACCTCCAAACATCTCCTCATGTACCGTGCTCTTGGATGGCAGCCGCCCACCTTCGGACATCTGCCGCTTCTGATGAATAAAGATGGCAGTAAACTGTCCAAAAGGCAGGGGGATATATTCATTCAAAGCTTCCAGAGAGACGGAGTCCTGCCGGAGGCTCTGCTGGATATCACAACCAACTGTGGATCTGGATTCAACAGTGAGTGATGGAGGAGTTTTCAGAGAGGGAATAAAGAGAAAAATGAGTTAAAAGTAAACCAAGTGATGTAATGAATTGCACACATAATATGGCATTTAAAATTACATCTGGAAACAGTGATTTGTAAATAAGAAAAAAATCTTAATAATCATGTGCTGTTGATCAGCTCTGAAAGGATTAATATAATGAGAACAATTGCATGGTTCTAAATGACTTATGTTGCTTTACAGCCAATCAAATGGGGCGGAGGATAGATGAACTGATCTCTGAGTTTAATCCTTCAAAGATCACAACACATTCTGCTCTGTTAGACCTGGAAAAACTACCAGAGTTCAACAGGTAAGTCGTGACTCTCTGTCTCTTTGTCTCTCTCTTTTGTACTGTATTGACATGTTTCTCATAATAACAGGACATAAAAGCTTCCTACTGCTCCTATTTTCCGAGCATGTTAGTGGCTTTGAATGGATACATTGGATTTTCAGACATATCCACAGTTGCTCTGTGGATATGTCTGATGTCTGTTGGTCTGTCAGTTCCCTGGTTTTCTCATTTGGTGCCATGTCCACCAGGTCAAATTTCACATCAGTCTCACTGAACATTGAACTTAAAAGAAAAGTTTGGCATTTTGGGAAATAGGCTAATTCACTTTCTTGCTGAGAGTTAAGACGAGAAGATCGATACCACTCTCATGTCTGTATGTTATTTCACTTTTTGGAGGCTAGCTGTTTCCTCCTGTCTTCAGTCTTTATGCTAAGCTAAGCTAATCGGCTGCTCGCTGTAGCTTCCAGATAGGTAAATGGTATCAATCTTCTCATCTCCCTCTCTTCTGCAGTGCATTTGCCAAAATGTTGAACTGTTCCTTTAAATGTCCACTGTACAAACGATAAACCTTTTCGTATCAACATGGTCTTCCTGTGCTGCCACCCTTGGGCCAGACTTACATTTATTAAGTTATAAAGGTCATAGTTTATGTATCAGTAATCTCATTGATTGTGGCAGAATTCACCTGCAACACCGTATTGAAGATGAGCAACAGTGCCATTTGCTGATAAAAGATCTGCAGGGACAGATCCAGCAGGCCTATACAGCAGAGATCCAGGATAAAGAAGTACTACATGAGGATTATATCAGGCGGGTGCTACATCTTCGTAAGGTAACCATAACAACACATACTTACCAATATGTATTCATACCATGTTACCTTGTGTTCATACCATATTTTCAACATGCTAGCAGTTAGATGCTTAACGTTTGTTACCATGTTTATATGGTAACTGTTAGCATTTTGAGCCTAAAGACAGCTGAGGTTAACAAAGTATAACTTGGACTGAAAGTTGAGCAAAATCTGTTGCAGAGCCTGACAAGATGAGTGTGTCTAAGTGTAGCTACAGTACACAGGATTTAGGAAGCCAGAAATCTCTGTACAGCAACTGTTTATTTTCAGTTCAGAGCAAAAAGGAAACATGGGAACATTTTTAAGTCAGGCTGATAAATTACTTTAAATGTTCTGATATGTGGAAGCCATAAAACAAATTAATATCAGTGGGTTAACTGTGAGCTCTTGCCCTGGACATTTACATGGTCATGACAAAATGTATTTTGCAAATGGTCTCAATCATCTAGGTTTTCCTTGAAAGACTTGAGGGGATTTAGACACTGTTTGCTATGATAATCTGACCCTCTGTAAATAAGGAACCATAATTGCTGCGAGAAAGATAAATGTTTTTAGTTTCAGTTTCTTTATTTTATTCCTAACTTCTACTATTATTTCTCAATACCGCTGCTCCGGTGTCTCTTCAGTAATACTGAAACTATTCTCTTCCCTTCTCTACAGGGTCACATATCCTCTCTGAAGGAGCTTGTAAGTCCTACTTACGCCTACCTGTGGGTGCGTCCTTCCTTCTCCAGCCAGCAGGTGGCAGCACTCACTGCAGAGGCCCAGCACATTGCTTCATTAGTGCTGAAGTATGTAGTATTAACAACCGCTCCTTTCACTATACCTTACAGCTACACTGTTTTAGCAGCATTATGATCATTTGTGTGTCTGTGCATTATAGATTAATAGCTGAGCGAGGTGAGGAGCTGGCGGTGGATCGGCTCAGTAAAGATCTGAAGACTCTGGCTAAGCAGGCAAAAGCCACCAAGCACAGAGACGTGATGAAGGTGTTACGTCTGGCTCTCAGTGGTCAGCAGGTACCTGAACACATCATTTTATTTTATTTTTATGACTGATAGTAATACAGACAACAACAGGGTTTCCTGCCTGAAATTGCTATTAGCAGAGGTGGTAAGTGTTGAACTTAACTTCAAACTAACTTTAACCCAGAGCTTCACCAGCAGCTCTGTTTGTTGAGTCATTGCTCGCACATCCCCAGCTGTGTGTGACTCAGAGTGCTTTTTCTACATGACAACCTGCTGCTTTTATTACCTACTGATTAAGCGAATTAATGATGTGTAAGCCTACTCAGCTACATCTAATAAATGCTTGCAGCATCTCACCTTTTGTGAATATTGAAGTGATGGTCCAAACAATGTCCTCACTCACACATAAAATAGCACCTCTGCCTTTTTTTCTTGAAGGTTTTTATTTAAAGGGGAACTCCACCAATTTTACACATGAAAGTCTGTTTACAGGTCTTGGAGAGTACTACTGCATATGTGGAAAAAAGTTGTATAAAGCCTTGTGTGGCTCCAGAGGGAGCTATGTGAAGTCTGTTAAATTGACTCAAATGATGTCACTTGAGTCGGCGTCAGTTGGGGCTGAAGACTACGAGTTTCTACACTACTACAAGAATCTGTGGGTGTGGAGTTAGAAAGAAGTGAGCTCCTCATCTCCGCTTGAGGTTAGCGACTCAAGGCTACATTAGCCGCTACTGGCATAACACACCCGAATCTCCGAAGTGAACTGTCAGAGGTTGAGTTGAATTGTGGGTAATGTAGGCACCAGGTTTTGACAATTAAGAAGAATGTGTGGAATGAAAAAGACAATATCTCTGGTTCTACTGCATAGACTTTTTTTTAAACCGTCCATCGTGAGTCTGACAAATGTTATAGGAGTACAGTGCTGAACTCGTGGAGTGCTCTTTTAATAAAAGTGTGTTAATTTCTTTTGACCTTAAAGCTGGTGCAGATTACTAGCTTCCAAATCTCTGAATTGCTGTAATGCTCACACCACAAGACATTTTTATTCCAGACTGTTGTCATGTTGTCATATGGGTACACAACTGCAACAGCAGCTAATGTCAGACATTGTGAATTAATTACCAGATTACTACAATTGGAGACATGTGGGTCCATTGCTTCCCCCCTCCCTCCCCGCTCTAATTGCTCATCTCCCGTCTCAGAGTTGTCCCCAAGGTGCTCCAGCTATCAGTTTGCAGTTATGTCCAGTCCCCACAATATCTTCATAAAATTATCAAAACTGAAATAATGTTTGTAAATTTAGTCACTCATACTTTCAGTCTGCGTCTCACTGAGACTGACTGCACTCTGAGTTAACAAATCAAAGATTAACGTGTTTGTTCTTAGCCTTATGTTTGCATAGGTTTTGTTTTGCCTTCCTCAAGAACACCACCTGCACTACGATATATTTTAAGATTTTGACTCTCAGAGGAACTAATAACATCCTTCATCATTCTTTTACAGCTCACTTGCAATTTTCATTTCTGCAATTTTATTATTAAACGTGTATTTCTCAAACTCCACCAAAATTCAGTCATTTTTGGCTGTAACAATTAAAAAGAAAGACTCAGTGATCCTGATCCTGTGACTGTTAAAATTGCTTGTGTCCCTCCTTTTTATTTCTGTCCACAGCATGACTAAGCTTAACTCTAAAATAGCACGTTTATAATGATAGTAATGGCTAAAGCCTCAGAAATCCTGCAGTGACTCATTCACCACAGTAACCCTGCAGATATTCAGAGAGGGAATATGGTAAGAGAAAGTAAGATTCTGATTGCATTTCACAGTCTGTTATCTTACTGTCTGTTTTGATTGCATTACTTCCCTGACCCCCGATCTTCTCTTCTCCTCTGACCTGCAGCAAGGGCCCAGTGTAGCTGAGATGATGGTGTCTTTGGGGCCCGCAGAGATCCGCCATCGATTCCAGAAACTTGTGCTGCTTTCAGAGACTAGTTAAAGACTGGACAGCCTGTCACCTCACAGACTGATGGGGACCTGATGAAGACAAGAGGCTGCTGTTAAAGACGTGGCCTGTACGTTGAGTTACATGAACCATTCTGTGATCAGTGATTCTGTCAAAGCGAACTGGGACACATTTAAAATGAACTTCACCCCAATGATATAAGTTAAACAATACTTGAATTATTACAAATATTTTATAAAAAGAGATGTATACTGATTTTACACACACGGTCTGTTTGTTTTATTCAGTTCTGTGAGACTTTACAGGAGCAGGTGACACACGCAGCCAAGGATGGGAAGTACCTCGGTATTTTTATGCAAATGTCTTGTGCTTTCTCCGGCAAATCGTTTTTAACGAACTTCGACAGATGTAATAATGTGTACGCTCACAAGAAAAACTGAACCAAACCAAACATGAAGAACACAAATCACAAAAATGTGGAGGAGTGAAAAGTGGAGTAGAAATATGAAGAAATAAGTTTGAAATTAGTCAAGTAAAGTACAAATACCTAAAAAATAAACGTACTTAATTACTTTCCATAACTTGTAACTTGTTTACATTAGTTAGATATTGATGAAGGACTTTAATTTATAGCCTCCATTTTATTATCTACCACTATCTAGTGTAGTCAGTGGTGGAAAGTAATCAAGTACATTTACTCAAAAGTACTGTACTCAAAAGTACAATTTTGTGGCAGTTGTACTTTCCTTGAGTATTTCCATTTTCTGCTACTTCTACTCCACTACATGTATTTGATAACTTTAGTTACTAGTTACTTTGCAGATTCAGATTAATAGTACAAAATATAATAAATAAAATATGATGCATTATTGTAGATTAAGATAAGATAATGGGGGAAATCGAATCTAAAATTAGCCCCACCCTTACCAGCTGTAACATTAAAGTGATGTACACATTAATGCATCAATAATTATAATCCAATATTATAATATATATTATTCTGAAATGGGCCATACTTTTACTTTTGGTATATTTTGATGCTAATGCTTTTGTACTTGAGTAAAATTTTTGAATGCAGGACTTTTACAAAGTATTTATACACTGTGGTATTGCTGTTTTTACATAAGTAAAAGATCCGAGTACTTCCTCTGCCGCTGAATGTAGTGCTGATGATACTGAGTGAGGGGAGGGGGTGTGTAACACACTGGTTTGTGTGTCAGGAGTGTAACTGGGGCGTGAGTGTCACATGTCGCCTCAGACAGGCGGCAGTTTGACACCTTCGCTTCGCCCTGAAAGACGCACACAGATCAGCCACTAGACATCTCTGGACCTGCAGGAGACGTACGGCAATGGCGACCGGTGACAGCCAGGCAACTTTGGAGTCATTGCTCAGTAAGTAAACGGGGAATATGTAAAAAAAAGTTGTTGTTGTTGTTTTAGCTGCTTGTGTTTGCTAGCTTTTAGATCCGACATAACGCTAGCTAACGTATCTCATCATCCCATATCTGAACTAACTCGCTGCTTTGTTTGCCAACGTCACATTAACGGTCGGCTCGTGGCGTCAGTTGGGCCTTATTACTGTAATAAGAGGTTACATTTGCGGGTAAATCCTATTTTAACTTTAAAAAAAAAGATGTTTGGCTTTATGCAGAAAGTGTAACTTGGAACAGGAAGTTGGTTAGACCGTGCGCGAGCCGCGGTGTGTGTTGTGTCTGCGCCCCCGCTGTGCGCGCGCACCGTGGCAGAAGATTTTATCATTGTTGGATGAAGTTTTAATTTTATTTTATTTGACTAAAAGTAGCAATATCACGGTGGAGGAATGCACAGCGACACGCGAAAGACGTCTGAAAATATACTGAAAAGTATATGTACTTAAATAAGAAAACTAAAATGATTATAAATAATTGTCTCTTCACTTGAGGATATAAAACTACCAGTGCTACAGTAATTGACTCTTTTGAAAAGCCTCATATCAAAAATGTTGGCTAATTTCCTTCAGGTGAGTTTCATACTCTCATCATCTTAAACTCTTTAGACAAAGTTTAAAATGCTTGTTTTCATGGTGGCTCATCATAGGAGATGCAAGATTGTAACCCCAAAACAGCAATATTTAATACATTTATTATGTTCAATGCAACATCTGACTCTTCAAAGTAAACAGTAACTCCATTCAACAGATAAATGTAGTGGAGGAAAGTCTAAAGTCAGCCAAAATAGAAACACTTAAGTACCAATATCTTAAAATAGCAGTAAAAGTATACTTCTTTAGTGCTGAAGTGATTGTTTGTTTAATCAATTAGTAGATTGGCAGAAAATCAACAGCCATAAACGACATGCAAAGTGTTTCCCTATTTTTCCGTGTAGGTCTGTCTTTTATTTTCACTTCCTCATTAAATTGTGTAATTGTTTTACATATATTTGCATGTCTTTGATCTAATTGTGGCCCATTTATAAAAAAGTAGTTTTTGGACGTTTCACCTGTTTCTCTGGTGTACTTGTTCCAGGCCAGGCCACAGACCCAAACAATCAGGAGGACAGATGGGACTGCATCCAGGGCTTCTACCAGCTCGTCAACCAAGAGACTGATGGGTAAGCTGAACACAGTCTGTGCACCTCATCAAAGGTTTTCCTTGTTTTTTATGTTTTATGTTCACATCATGTGCTCTCACACAACCCCACGTGGATTTTCAGATCGCCTGCAGGCTTTGAACCTGAGCTGAAGTTTTCAGGGGAGTCCGCTTGCATCTCAAAGTGACTTTAACGCACGCAACTGTGGTGTTTGAGAAAGAGTTGCTTCACATCCATGTTGCGATCACAGCTTCTCAGTTACACCATTTTACAAGAGTTAGGAGGAACTCTGCAGCACCTTTTGGACCCTTTTTCCTATTTTCAATATTAACAAATTCAGTTGTTTAAATGTAATGCAATGTACATTTTAAAGCCAGCATGGATGGAAAGGTTTTTTAGGTTTTCATCCATTTCTACTTACTTTACTCAAGCATGGCAATGTGAGGAAGCTATGTGACTTCTTTTAATGTTGCCCTAACATGTTCTTTGCTCACGGTCTTCTCGGTCCTTTTAATGTGACTTAAATCTCTGCTCTCAGCCCACAGGTAGCCATTCGTCTTCTTGCCCATAAAATCCAGTCGCCACAGGAGAAAGAGGCTCTGCAGGCTCTCACTGTAAGTAATCTGAATCTTCATCTCTACATTATAACACACAGTTTATTTTTATCTGTTGTTAAATATTCAGTGTATTCATCAGTGAAGTTCTGTGAAGCAGCAAGCAACTCATTTTGCCCAATTTTTTTTTAATCCTTTAACAAGTCAGTTGCAAGAAGAAGAAGTATCTCCCTAGTTTGGTATCTGTGTGGACCTACAGTATACATCTGTTTTTATTTAATCTTATCCTCATGGGTTACACTCTGTATTTATGAGCGCATGCTTAAAGGTGCGGACCATTCATTGAAAAACAAATGTCTTAATTTATTTATTATAATGTTTTAACCCTCGGGGAGGGCGGGCCTGTGAAGAATATCTGTGACTAACTTTCTACACATGGTCAAAGTGGCATGAAGGATTTAATATGCATTTGAATCCGCTGTGACACCACACGGTTTGTCGTCCACACATTAAAGAGAGCTGCAGTGTTTCGCTATAAAATGCAACTTCGCGAAGCTTCTCGAGGTTCATGTGCCTCGTGTCATGAGACATTTGAAGGTGGTTAACCACGAACATCCAGTGACAAATCTGTTGTCTCTCTCTTTAGTGTTGCATAGAACAAAAGATTTTCATTCTTTCATTTTCACTTGTTGAAAAAGCTTCCGTTGGTAATTATTTATTCAGATTTTGGTGCTTTCCAGGTTCTCGAGGCATGTATGAACAACTGCGGAAGGAGGTTTCACAGCGAGGTCGCCAAGTTTCGCTTTCTCAATGAGCTCATCAAAGTCTTAACCCCAAAGGTACTGCTAATCAAAGAGACAGAGGTGTCCTTGAAACTGTCATCTAAAAAAAAAAAAAAGTTTGCTATTTGTGCATGTTCCGATCCCTTTTCATTGCTGTCATTATAAAATCAAAGGTAATGAATCATGTGAGCCTGAGTACTTATCTGCTCTGAGTTAATTGGCCAAAAGGTGACAATAGCACACATAAACATGTCGTACAAAAGAGAAATCTCTTTATAATTTGACTTAACTGGCAATGTTTTGGCTGAGCAGATTTCATCAGGCCAGATTTATCTAAATGATCCTACGAATATAATAATCATAACCTTTATTCATAGAGCACAAGTTACAAAGTGATTCACACAAGGCAGCAAAGTGAAGTCTACAAATTGTAAAATCAAATATGAAATCTAATCAAATTGATTAGATTTCATAATAAAATAGTTAAAACCATTTCCAGTAATATAAGATAAAAGAATTAAAAAGACAATTCAAGTAAAATCAGAAAACCCAATAAAAATTCAGATGAGCTCTCAGATAAAAATATGTTTTAAGAAGCGATTTAAAAGGGAAAATAGAAAACAAGTGTTAAGAAAAGGAACCAGACGCCAACCATAAATGCAAAGCTAAAGCTAAACACCAATTTCAATCAAAATGATATCTGAAGGAACCAAAAAATCCCGCACAATATCGATCACTCCTACTCAATTTATTAACCTTTTGGTCCTCAGACCTTCATCAGGTAAATTCATACAAATATACAAATTAAAGTCAATGAGCTCACAAAACCATATGGAGCTCTCCCAGTTATAAACCTTAATAGTACGTTTACATATAACCAACGTTAAATTACATAGGTATGTATCATATAAATACATATACAGGGATAAATTAAATAGATGCAAATATTATAGAATCATAATCATACAATATGAACGTAAATGTCAAAGGATGGGTGCATATCATACAAATAGCAAATTACAAGAATTATTAGGCCTACTAAAAAGACAAGTTTTATAATGTTATGAAAATAGTTACTATAAGTAGCATAGGTTAAAAACTGTGAAGACAAGTTAATAAAGAATCTGACAGTGAAAACTAGAATAATCCAAGTCTGTAGAATCAAAAAAACATCAAATGAGATAATGTTTGACTTTTACAAAGAACGACAACATAAAACTTATTGAAAAGGAGCTACATTTACCCAGTACGCAGTCTGATATCAAAGGATCAACTTGATGGACTGTGGACAAGGAACTTACTTAAATCTGTTATAACATCAGAGTTAAAGACTAATAAAAGATTGTAAAAGTTGCTTTCTGAGGAATGACACTGATGGGCCTGACCTGGTTGATCTTTTCTGAGCAGTACTTTGGCGCGTGGACTCCACAGAAAGTTAAAGACAGAGTGACGGAGGTCCTCTACGGCTGGACTCTCTGGCTTAAAGAAGAACCCAAGATTCAGGAAGCCTACTGCATGCTCAAGAAACAAGGTGTGGATGCAACACAGACACAAAACACCAACACTTTTTCATATAATAATATATACTATGATAATACATCTTATACACATAATGCAAAATGTCCCTTTTAAAACTCAGAGTAGCCTGAGCAACACTTCATTTAAAACTGGGTATTTCCATGATATATTAAGAGTTTACAGATATATAAGATAAGATAATCCTTTATTGATCCCCAGAAGGGAAATTCAGGTGTTACAGCAGCACAAGACATAAATCCATAAGTACAGATAGTAAAAGAAAACAAAGTAGTAGAGGAAGTTATATAAATAAATATATAGAAGTATATAAAATAAAAATAAGAATAGAAATAATAATATAAACCATACAAGAGCAATTAAACTCAAAATTACAAGGACCAGTGTTGTACACTAACCTTACGGTAATGTCTCAAGTGAAGTGACATGATGATGACGTGATACCACACACCTGAATAATATATTATATGATTAATAATGATACTTGGTGTTTGTCTGTATTAATATAGAATTATAATACATTATATAATTTAATAAAACAGCATAGCATATTAACATAATATAGTATATAATCTGTTGGTTTAATCTTATATATAATATATAGTATAATATAGTATAAGATAATATATAGTATAATACAGCAATATACAGTAGCATTGAATATAAAAATCTGATGAGATATATATATATATATATATATATATATATATATATATAAACCATCTTATGCTTCTTGTTGTTATTTTAGGTATTGTGAAGAAAGACCCCAAACTGCCAGACACAGTTGTAATGGCGCCTCCACCACAGAGAACCACAGAATCTGTTTTTGACCAGGAGGACAAGGCCAACGTGAGTGTTTGTGTTTAATAGGACATCTGCTAATCTGCTAATGTAACATGAAGTTTCATCCTGCTAAAATGTGCCTCTGTATCATCAGCTATTAGCCAGATTATTGAAAAGTGCCCGTCCTGAAGACCTGGAAACTGCCAACAGGCTCATTAAAAGCACCATCCAGGAGGTGAGGAGTGCTGTGGAGGTGGTGGTCATCTTTGCAATGCACGCATTTGTAATTGTATGAATTTGGTATTAATTTGTTTTATGTGTGTGTGTTTTAGGAGCAGGAGAAGGCAGAGAAAGTGTCAAAGCGTGAATCTACTTTGAAGGAGGTGGGGAGCAGCACCAAGCAGCTCAGAGAACTACTGGACCAGCACACAATCACTGGAACCTCGTTTCAGCCGAGTGACGACGTGAAGGTATGTTGAGCATCATACAGACAATCAAGCAGCTGTCCAGGTCTGACCACAAAGCTAGATGGGCTTGGAGGCCAGAGTGAAAGTCTACTGGCTACTCTACTGAGACTTCAGAATCAGTATCAGAAAAAATGTATTTCCAAGGAGGTTTTCACATACAATTTCCCTTGGTATATTGGTTCTTAACAATAAACATAGTAAGGAGAAAATATGAAGAAAGATAAAGCAAGTACTGCAAATCAAGAAGCATAAATTGACAATAAAATGTGTCACTCACCGTCCCAACTTCTCTGCGAAAATATAAAATCGGCAAGAATTGCCTCAGGTCAAAAGGTGCAGTTAGGTTCTGCTTTACATTGAAATGTAGTAATGCTGTTGAAACAACAGTAATATGTAACCTAGATGTCTAAAAAAAATAAAAAGTGTCCACAAATTTGGACTTGGGTGTCTTTTTAGCTGAAAATCACCAAATCAAGGCTTACTGGGATGTCAGCCGTTTTCACCATTTGTTTTAGATGCAGTGGCAAACATCGGCGCCACAATATGCAACCACGGGCTGAAACGCTAACAAAATGCCCGTAGCTAGCTAAAAACATTAGATTCCAGCATGTCAAAGGATTATTTTAGCACCATATGTCTACCAGAGAGGACAAACTCAATATTGTCGCTCTGTCTCAGTGTCCCTTCTCAAGCTAAGTTACTGTAGTTAGCTAAGGCACTTGCAAACATAATACTGCAGAGCTTTCTGATTTAGACACATTCCACCACACATGTTGCATGCTGTCAAAATGCTTTAGCTTAACTTACAGCGATATAGTTAGCCTAAAACTGACATTTGGATATATGACTGACCAGGAACAAAATGCTTGCTGCACACATAGGCACACTGAGTGTCAGGATTCCAGTTTTCCCGTTCTTCCTGCTGATGCCTCACCTCTGTATCCACTTTCGTCTTCTTAAAAGCTCAGTTTTTCGGTTCGGCAGCTTATAGTTCTTGGTTGTTTACCCTGTTGGTAGTGCATCCCACCACACAGCAGCTTTTAGGCATGTTTCTGTTGTTTGCTAGCAGACAGAAGTGACAAGGAGGCACCTTCAGCAAGTCAATGGAGAATAATTAATTGTTTTCCCCTCCGGTGTGGGCGGGACTTAATTGCGCTCTGTCTCTAGTAACTAGGAACATCCAATCACATTCAGTCTTCACATTCAAACCGCAAACCCCGGATGGATAAATACCATTCCAAAGTCAGGTAGATTTCATTACAGTTTCTGGACACGTTATCCCCATCGTCATGTACTGCGTGTGAATCTGGTGCAACACAACATGTCGCTTCTCTTTTAGTACAACTGATAAATGCTGTTCTCTCTTTAATGAAGAGATCATTACTGCTAAATAGAGAGAGAGAGAGAGAGAGAGAGATCAGTATTTTTAGTGAGTGCTGCATACTTCATATCCATTTTTTAACATGCGTTTACAAAACCAGAGCTTAAAGTGTGAAGTTTAAGGCAAGAAAGTGCAAGTGCATGTTTGCCATCAATATCCCCTCACTGCAGAGGTGGAAGTGTAACTCAACGTTTGATCCTTCCCTCTCCCCGCTGCAGGCCCTGTACGAGCGCTGTGATCGGCTGAGGCCCAGCCTGTTCCGCCTGGCCAGCGACACGATGGACGACGACGCAGCTCTGGCACAGATCCTGGCGGCTAACGACGAGCTAACACTTGTAGTAAATGCCTACAAAGACCAAGTGGAGAGGAGAGAGTGTAACGGTGGGAGAGAAAGAAGTAGAAGTGAGGAAGAAATGGAGGGTAAAAATAATGGTAGGCCTCATTTTGTACACTTTTTTTTTCCTTCTTCTTCTAGTAGTCCCTGTTGAAAACACCTTGACCTTGTGTTTGGCTCAGCTCTGTTCTGCTTGTGTTTGGTCGTGTTTCTTCTTGTTCCTCCAGCTCCAAGGAGCCCCAGAGAGATTAAAAGCTACCACCTCATCGACCTGTCAGCTCTGGACTCTCCACAGACGCACAGAAAAGCTGATTCATCATCATCCTTCAAATCCTCCTCACCCATGTTTTCCTCTCTTCTGGAAAGTGACCAGGACTTTAATGGATTAGGTAGGCCTGCATTTGTACCCATTTCTAGTTTGTTCTCTCTGACAGTGATGAACATGTTTCATAATGTGATGATGTGGTGTCCTGTAATTACAGAGTTAGATAATCAGGTCCCAAAACAGACTCAGGAGGCTTCAAGGTCGTATTATGAAGAACTACTGCAGGTGAGGCTTGCATGTAAAGTAAAAGATGAAGGTTTAAAGGTGATTTGATTTGGAAGAGGGTTTAACACAGTTTATCCTTTTTCTGTCAGCTTAATGAAGAGATTCAGATGGAGAATGCTGAGCAGAACGGAGGGAGAGGCCTGTTGTTGAGAGCCCGTGGATGTGGGGGGAGCAGTGCTACATCAAATGGGACTAACGTTTGGTAAGGACGGAGAAAAGGAAGGAGCAGACTCAGAAACCATTGGAGACTGTAATCGATTCATCGTTTCAGTCATTTTTCAAGCACAAATGTCAAACATTTGCTGGTTCCAGCTTCTTAAATGTGAGGATTTGCTGCTTTGTCATTTATGACAGTAAATGAAGAGTCTTTGGATTTGGGACTGTTGGTCACTTTGGGCTGTGGGAAATTGTGATGAGCATCTTCCACAATTTTTCGACATTTTACCGACTAAATGATTCATTGTGAAAATAATCTGCAGATGAATTAATAATGAAAATAACCGTTAGTTGCATCCCTAATATATATATATATATATATATATGTTTAGAAATAACAAAAGACCGGTTTAAAAAATGTTCTCCTATACCAAGTTAAGTTTATAGAACATGCCGGTGAATCACTATTTCTATTGATTTTGAGGGATTTTGTAAGAAGGAAGGTAGCTGGGGATACTACTCTGGGTGTAAATGCTTATACATTTTTTAGATCTGAAAACTATTTAACATTAATACATTTGAAAGTAGTCTGTCCACATCAGAAATGACATAATAATAATAATAATATCAGCCTGCCAATGTGTGTTGGCGGACAGGCAAAAAAATTAAAAGTTTTATTGGCAGCTTTTATCTGTATATTTAACATTTTTCTCAATTCACGTTTCATATAGTTTGTTTTTTATTCAATCATGTTTACTGTTCAAAATGTACTGTTATCTTATATTTACACAGACTGTCATCTTTGATAATAAAGTTAATTGTTCTACTCAGATATGTCTTTTTGTTTATGTGAACAAAAAGGATATATTTGTTTTACTTATTTTGATAGTGTCAAGTTTCCATCATCAGTCAGCCTCTACTCCAGGATACATTATTGCATTCTGGGAACAAGCAACAGCAGACATTTCTGCTAGAGATACATTTTGTTATTATTGCATGGAGATGTTCTCTGGCTTCATTTACCATTCTTATTATTAGTAAAAATGTGCTTTTTCTTCTATCAGGTCACTCCCTCACAGTCAACAGTTTACAGGGTGGGGATCACCGTCCACAGCACAGAAACAACTCAACCAAGTGTCGGGATCTCCAGTGAAATTGGAGGAGAGCTCGTGTCCTCCACAAGTCCTTAAAAGCATCTTTGTTCCAATGGAGACCATCAAATCCAGTATGTTCCTGAAACTACAGTTAATATGGAGAAACAGCCGGGTTAACTTTGATTCAATTCAGTTTTATTTATATAGCGCCATATCATAACAAAGTTATCTCAGGGCACTTTTTCGAGTAGAGCAAGTCTAGACCGACTCTTTATATTTACAGAGACCCAACATTTGTGTTTCATAGTGCTATTTTACTACTAATGATTTATTCACAACCTTTCCTCTGTTGTGTGTTTTATCGCCCACTGGATATGTAGAGTCTAAATGTCTGTTGTTTTCTTGTTTGTTTGTAGGTCATCTTGAGCCGATCACTTTATACGATCAGGGCGGGATCCATGTCTCCCTCCATTTTGCCAAAGACTCTCCGCCGGGTCATCCAGGTGTTGCCGTGGTCGTCATCTCCACGGTGAACACATCTGCCCTCGCTGTGAAAGACTTCCTGTTTCAAGCTGCTGTTCCAAAGGTAATAACCTCCAAACACACATTCAGAATCTATTATCAAAATAACATATAGTATAAGTTTGGTTTTTTAAAATAAAGTGCGAGTGAACGTCAGTGGTGGTTTTAAGTGCTTTGCTGTTCCAGTTCAGAACGTATAAAAACATATGGGACTTGGATGAGAATTCAAACTGTCTGATGTGTGACTGACATGTTTGAAATGTTATTTTATTAAAATAATTGTTTATGTCATTGAACAACCAAAAAAGTAAAACATTCTTTGGTTTCTGCTTCTCAAATGTGAGAATGTGCAGCTTTTTTTTAATGTGAATTTAATACGTTTTGGGTTTTGAACTGTTGGTCGGACAAAACAGTCCATTTTAAAGATGTCACCATAGGCACCGAGAACTTGTGATGGGTTTTTTTTTTTTTTTTTTTTAGCTTTTTGACGTCCTCTAGATTGAGCAATTAACAGATGAATTGGGAAAAATAATCAATCGTGCAAATAATTAGTTTGTTGTGGTCGTAAAATTTTGTCTGTTGTACTCTTGCATCTTCTTCCAATTGGAAAATAATCCATGATACCAGTTTTAACGTAACTACCATGTTCAAACACCTTTGGCCCACCGGTAAAGCAGACGTCATTGTTTAAAGCAGATGCCCAGTGCTGATGGGTCGATGCTTCTTTATAGAGTATTTGTTTAAGTTCATCATGTTACAGGCGCCCCCTTGTGGAGCCAGGCATCCACTTCAGATTTCTCAGACTCCATCTACACTTTGCTTCTTTTTTTAGATTTTATTCACATTTCCATCCCCTCTCTTTTCCATCATTCACCTGTTTTACATGAATGAGTTGAATATCCAGTTAACTGTCAGTCTAAAACCTCTCCTGCAGACCATGTTAGTGAAACTCCAGCCTGCATCAGGGACACACCTACATCCTTACAACCCTCTCCTGTCTCCGCCCGCCATCTCCCAAGTCCTCCTATTGGCTAATCCTCAGATGGTGAGTTTGAGGAGCGCTGTTGATTTACATTATCTTGAAATATTTACATGTTCACTGTTACTTATAGTACATAAAACAGACACACTTAAGTACTTTTATATAAGAATCATTACATTTCAGTGTGTTTGTGTGTATAATTATGTACATATTACATAAATTAATGTATTGTGGTGCAGTGTTGTTTTGCTCCACTGTAGACTTATTATCAGTGGTGGAAGAAGTACTCAGATCTTTTACTTAAGGAAAAGTAGCAATACCACAACGTAGAAATACTCTGTTACAAGTAAAAGTACAAAAGTATCAGCATCAAAATATACTTAAAGTACCGAAAGTAAAAGTACTCATTATGCAAAATGGCCCATTTCAGACTAATGTATGTTATATTATTGGATTATAATTATTGATGCAGCTGGTGAAGGTGGGGCTAATTTGAAGTATTTTATATACTGCTGAGTAGCTTGTGAATTTCTCCTTGGGATCAATAAAGTCTTATCTTAACCTATAATAAGATATAATAAGTATCTGTTGATTATATTTTCATCATTAATCTCAATCTGCAAAGTAACCAGTAACTTAAATTATTAAATAAATAAAGTGGAGTGAAAAGTACAATATTTCCCTCTGAATTGTAGTGGAGTAGAAGTATAACGTAACAGAAAATGGAAATACTCAAGTAAAGTACAAGTAGCTAAAAAGTGTACTTAAGTACAGTACTTGAGGAAATGTACTTGGTTACTTTCCACCACTGCTTAGCATACAGTAGCCTGTGCAAACTTACAACACTCAAAGATCTGATACATTGCAGTGAAGTCTTATCCTGATGTTAAACCTGAATAAGATGCTGCAACTTTATTTCCACATTCATTATTTCTCGTTTTTTAGAATTTAACTGAGATGTTATACAGACAAGAATATTCCTGTGTGTGACGTGAAAGATGCAGATAAACAGCTTATTCTGAATTAGGCATTATAATATCGTTAACTGTGAAGTATGTGGATGTTAACCTTTGCATAACACAAGACAGTTGAGATAAATTACCTGTATAAAAACTAGAGTCACTGATAAATTGAATAACCCAGAGCACAATGTGGCAAGTATACATGTGCATTTCATTATTTATTCATTCACTTTCTCCATTTGTCTCATTTGTCCCTTAAGAAGAATCTGACATATTTCCCTTTCTTTCTTTAGCGAAAGGTGCGTCTACGCTACAAGTTGACTCTGACACATGGAGACCAACAGCTGAGCGAGACCGGAGAGATTCACAACTTTCCTGACTGGACCTCTTTGATTGGCCACTAAAAACTTCTCTAGACTTGGATTTTAAAAAAAAAACTCTGGACAGACTGGAAATGTAGATTTTGAAGGCAGAGAGAGTGAAGTGAGCTGAAAGACTCAACAACAAAAGGTGGGAAACTGGTGACCTGCAGTCGATCCTCGTGAGGTAAACAAACACCACAACAAACAAATATCAAGTCCATCTTTTCTGCATTTTATAACATAGTAGCAAGTGTGATGCATGCCAAGAAATAATCTCAAAGATTTATATTACTCTAAAAAGGTGGGTAAACTCTATTACACACATTAAAATGTCAACAGTTCAGGTGGGTTCGGTACAGCCCTGATTGTACCTGATTCAGGTATTGAGTATTCTGTTGTTGTCTTACGTGTGTTGTTTTTGCGATTGTTGCTTCCTGCCTGTTGTTAAAGTGCAGTTTGATAACACAGTATGTTCGCTGTAACCACGCGTATGCTGACATGTAACTGGTTACATGTCTGCATATGAAATTTGGTATTTATTTGCTTTTGTGACATTCAAAATTCCCAAAGTGCCTTAAGATGGAAGATGTTGTGTTTTTAATATGTATTTATTTTAAGAATGAGGTTGCTTTAAGGACTGTGTGTGTGCGTGTGACAGAGCTTCAAAGATTTGTATTTGGGCATATTTTGCTGTGCTTTTTCTTTTGCTTTAGGTTGTAAAATTGATGAAAAACTTAATGGTACCATTGCAAGTTGGTGGCGGAGAGCTCTAAGCCCTGCAACTTAAGACACAAGCAAATGACGGATAGATCTTCACCACTATGACAAAAACATAGGCAGCATGTACAAAAAAGAGAAACTAAATTCTTCAAATAGATTATGAGCACAAGCAAATCCAGAAACACTTTTTCCAATTTGACCTAAACAAATAAAACAAATGCACTGCAAATACAGAAAACAAGCAGAAATGCAACAACTTGCAACACAACGGAAATTTCCACAGGACAGTAAAAACTGATGAATTACATCGACTGCTCAATAATGACCAGCAAAGAATGTTTATTTTAGTTTTAACATTGTGATTGCACATTTCTGATATTATCGGAGATACCGACGGCTTCCCTATTTATTGCCTTTTATTAGTTAGTAGCATGCTCATCAGTGTTCACTGGTTGCATAATATTCAGTTGGCAAAATTTACTGCCTGTATGAGAGTTTACATGTTATGTATTGTGAAGAAGTGGGGGCTCTTATTGTGAAAAAACAGGAAGTGTTGTCGTGAGTATGAAGCATGTTGTGAACATGGCCATTGCCAATAAAGTAGTTGTCGAATAACTTCAAAAGGTTGTCTTCTTGTCAAATAACATTGTTTTTTCACAATAAGAGCCCCCACTTCCTCCCCAATACATAACAACAACTCTTATACAGGAAGTTATTTGGCCAACTGAAAATATTGCAACCAGTATGAAAGTATTAGAAGCATATTAACATTTTATGCCCCACAGAAACGTCTATTGTGTTGTGACTTTCTAAGTTGTTTGTGTTTTATGATTTTTTTTGCGGTTTTCTTTTTAAAATGTGATGTCTGTTTTGTCAAAGTCGTAAAGATCATTTCTTAGTTTGCTTTTGTTTTCTTAAGTTTCAGTGTGTTGAGCTCTCAGCCGCCGTAGATTTGAGACTGTTAACACCATCAAAGTTACTGTTAATGTCATAGAACCGGATCAGTGTTTCCTGATGAGTTGTTTTATACTGTGAAAATAATACTTTGAGTCCAGAGCAGCAAATTCAGTGCAACTTAACCTGCTTGGTCATTTCAAGTGTCAGATTTACACAAGTTCAAAACAGGCTGCAGTTTGTCAGAAGATTTCAGATGACTTAAAGCCAATTTGGATGTTTCTTTGAATGCTTGTCTGTCAGTCCAACAGTGTTTTGCTCTGTCGTATGTCATCAATAAATACAAACGCAATCTGTAACAAAGTGCGCAAGAAAGCTCAAATTCTGTGTCTCAACAAATCGTCCCAATCCAAAAACAACAAAAGGTTTTTATGGTAAGATAATCACCCTTCAGTCTCATTATAGTTGAATCTGAAGTGACCCAGTTTCAGTCTCTGACGTGTTTCTTAGTGTGGACAAAAAGAGAGAAGCCCTTCAGACCACCAAGAATCTGACAATGTTGGGACTTTATGATTGAGAAAACTAGGGTTGCAACTAACTATTGTTTTTATTATCGATTGATCTCCTCAATTAATTGAGGGGGGTGGTCTATAAAATGTCAGAAAATGGTGAAAAATATTCATCACATAATTTCCTAAAGCACCAAGTCAACTTATTTAAATCAAGAAAAAAAAAAAGCAAATATTCACATGAACAGGATTTTTTGGCTTAAAAATTACAGATTAATTGATTATTATAATTGTTACCAATTAATTTTCTGTCGCTTGACTAATCAATTAATTGACTAATCATTTCAGCTCTGAAGGCCACTAGAGAAGTATTTATAGCAGCAAAAGGTTCAGAAAAACTTTATTTTAGGGCTGCAACTAACGATTATTTACATTATTAATTTACATAATCATTGAATGAAACCAACAAAAAAGTCTGAAAATAGATAAAAATGCACATCAGTTTCCAAGAGACCACGATGATGTCATTAAGTTGCTTGTTTTGTCCAAAACTTGAACATATTGAGTTTACTCTCACATAAGCAGAAGTAAAGCAGCAATTCTTCACTTACGAGTCGCTGGAACCTGAGAATTACTGACTATTATTATTATTGACTTTAACGATGATTTGATTATCAGAATAATTGGCGATTATTTTTCCGTCAATCAACAAATTGTTTCAGGTCAACTTAATTTTATGGGTTTGTAATTTCCTAATAATTTCTTGGAAGTTGTAACTTTATTCTTTATACATGTTGAATTGTTTGACAAATTCACATTTATGCATGTTCAGATGATCTGATTTGTACAAACAGACTCTAATTGGAAGTGTACCAATTAAACAGTGTTTTCCCCATATTTAGTACGAAATGTAGTAGTGATGGAACCAATGATTATTTTAATTATCGATTAATCTGTTGATATTTTTTTCGATTAATCCATCCACAGTAAAATCTATAAAACTGAAAAATACCTCAGATTCAAATAGTATGTTTTGTTATCAGATATTTAATTTACAAAGATATAAGACAAAAATGCAGACTAAGTGAAAATTCTCATTTTTGAGAAGCTTCAAATATTTATCAATAAAATCTCTGTCGATCGATTAATCAACTAATTATTTCAGCTCTACTTACGACCCATAAAATAAAGCGTTACTAAAAGTACTACTTACTGTATCGTGCAATTAAAAACACCAATCCATCAACTTCATTGATCATATTTATTATATGACATCAGCAGATTAAAATACATGTTTATTATGTACATATATGTAACAGGGGTGTTAGATAAAGTGCCAAATACCATTTTTACAAAAACAAAACAAAAAAAAGTGGGATTTGTGGAAGACCATCACACCCATTACCCTGGTCCCACAGTTCATTGCTTCGCGGACGAGTAGCCACCTTGTTTGGAGGAAGGTTGAACTGCTCAGTGCTGGTCGTGGGACAGTTTGGCACGTTTCACCCAGGGAATCAAACTCACAGTCTGGGAGTGGCGAAACTGTCGCGATGGGATGAATACTGGGCATGGTTTATTTTTAAACATGAACCGACATCGACACGTACAACAGGCTCAGCCTTTCGAGCCGGACTGCAGATGTTATTCAGAAGTGGTTTCAGAGATCCAGCATTGTTGCTTTAAGGTTAGTATGTGAGGAGGTTAAACTGTTCCTAGACCAGAGCCCAAAAGGTCTTCTCAGCATCCTGTTCGCAAGTGGAAAGTTTTTGTAGTAAATAGAAGACGACAAACTACACTTTCCAGACTTTTTGCATTATTATTTTTTTCTCTTTTCTGACAAACGGAGGAAGTTGACATTCTTTTAACAGTTGTTGGTCGGTGCGTGTGGTGTTTTCTTCCTCATAAACGAGACAGTGACGGTGACAGAGAGATTATGGGTAGCACTTATTTGCATGTACGTATTTCAGGGTTTTTTTAAAGATTTTCAGGAGCTACAAAATGTCCCCCTCCCCTTTTTTTTATTTTTTATTACCCCCAGTTTATTCCCTACGGCAGTGATGGATGTACAGATATTCGGTGATGAAGTCTCTGGTCTTTTATCACTACCAGTTGATCAACGCGGTGCAACAATCTGGCTGTTCGGGAAGGCGTAGGTTTTGTGTTCGTGTCCGGTGATGTACTGTCTGTCTTAAATGTTTCTCTGTGAAGTTTGTTGAAGACATCTGTAGTTGAGCGTACACTGGCCTTCAGCTGAGAGGGTCACATGATAAAGTGGTCAGAGGAAAGAAGGGCGTCTTCAGCTCTTCATCCTCTTCCATGACAGTCATACCGCTGACTGTCGAAGCCTTTACGGCTCGATTTATACACTTCTGTATCTCTCCTTAACCTTTCCTCACTGGCCTTGTCAATTCATGTTTTTACACCACACTAACTTTCCTCTTCCTCTTCTTCTTCCTCCTCTACCTCTTCCTTTCCAGTTTCATCCTCAACTGGCGCCTCCTCCTCTTCTGCTTCTTCCAACTCTTCCTCGTCAACATCTTCTGTTTCTTCCACCTCCCCCTCAACTTTATCCTCCATTTCTGCCTCCTCCTCTTTCTCGCCCTCCTCTTGTTCTACATTTTCCTCCACCTCTACTGCATTCTCTTCTTCTTTCTCCTCCATCTCTCCCTCTTCTTTTTCCTCATTTTCCTCCACCTCTGCTGCCTCCTCTCCTTCTTTCTCCTCTATCTCTCCCTCTTCTTTTTCCTCATTTTCCTTCATCTCTGCTGCATTCTCTTCTTCTTTCTCCTCCATCTCTTCCTCCTCTTTTTCCGCATTTTCCTCCACTTCTGCCTCCTCATTTTCCATTTCCTCTTCCCCCTCACCTTCTTTTTCTCCCTCTAATTCCCCTTCTACCTCTTCATTTTCCAAAGTTTCCTCACCTTCCCCTTCCTCATTTTCTGCACCTTCTTCATCCTTTTCCCCTTCCTCATCACCATCTTCCTGCTCCTGTTCTCCTTCCTGATTTTGCTCATTCTCTTCCTCATCTTCTTTAATCTCCTCATCCTCCGCTGCATCATTCACTTCCTCTCCTTTTTCTGTTTCATCTGCCTGCCCTCCCTCTTCTTCTACTTGGTCCTCTCCATGTTCCTCCTCCTCTTCTTCTCCCTCTCTTTCTGTAGTGTCCTCCTCCTCTTCATCTCGGACTCTGTTGTGTTCGCTGTTATGATTCTCCTTGTCTTCTTTCTCAGTTTCTACGTGGTTCTGTTCATCACCTTTCAGCTCCGCCTGATCGTCCTGCCCTCGGTCTGTGACGCTGTCATCGCAGATGGCTTTCCCGCTGCTGTTTCTCAGGTGTATGTGGTTGTGGTTGTTGTGCTCCAGGTCCTCCAGGGTGAGTTCGAACTGGAAGCGGTCATGCTGTAGGTGCCTGTCCGGGGGAGGTGAGGGAGACTGGGGCATGGTGGTCAGATACCACTCCCTGTTTTCCTCCAGCGTGTCCAGCAGCTCCTGGGCGTCTGGGTGCACCAGGTCAGCCCACGTCTCCCACAGCGGGTGGACGATGTAGTCGATGAAACCCACCTAGAAAAGAAAAAGAACCACACCTGAGGCCATGATAATAGGTGGTGTTAATGAAATAATCCGACATTTTGGGAAATACGCTTATTCGCTTTCTTGCCGATAGTTAGATGACAAGATTGATACCACTCTCATATCTGTGCAGTAAACATGAAGCTACAGCCCATAGCCAGTTAGCTTAGCTTAGCATAATGACCTAAGCATAATAGGGGGAAACAGCTAGCCTGACTGTCCAAAGGTAAAAAATATGCCTACCAGCACCTCTAAAGCTCACTGATGAACACATTACATCTTGTTTGTTTAGTCCATCCAAGTGTAAAAATGAGGATTTGTGTGGTTTTACAAAAATAGTCCCGCATCTATTACCCATTTTTTTTTACACTTGGGTTTTTGTATTTTATATTTTAGATGTTAACTTTGGACAGAGCCAGGCTATCTGTTTCCCCTCGTTTCCAGTCTTTGTGCTAAGCTAAGCTAACTGGCTGCCGGCTCCAGCTGTACATGAGAGTGGTATCAGTCTTCTCATCTAACTCTTGGCAAGAAAGCAAATAAACATACTTCCCAAAATGTTAAAGTGTTCTTTAAAGCATAGATAAATCTAACTGGCTGAATATCTATCTCAAAAGAAAAAGAAAAGAAAATTTTAACTAAGTACAGAATCAGTGACCACAAACTTGACACGGAAAAATGTCACTAACTGTAGCCCCTGCCAGCTGGACACTGAAAGAGAAATGCATTTATTATCATACATGCATCCAAAATACAATAACAAAAGATTTAATGATTGCCAGAGTTTATCTTAAGTTATTCCAGGCTTCGTTATTCTGCCAGATTTATGAAAAGAAAAGTAACTACTGCACAACAAACCCAAGTTTGTCTCTCAACAACTATTGGATTGATTGCCATGAAATTTAGCACAGATATTCTGTCCTTCTCAGAAAGAATTGTAATAATTTTGGTTATCATTTGACTTATATTCTAGCGCCATCATCAGGTCAAAAATGTTATTTGTTAAATATTTTGTTTTATGACCATTTACCTGTAAAACTAAAGACATTCTCATCAGTCTCAGCTGTACTTTGTGTTTAGTGCTCATTAGCAATGTTAGCATGCTAACACGCTAAACTAAGATGGTGAACATTATGGTAAAAATTATGCTAAACATCAGCATGTTAGCATTGTCAGTGTAAGCATGTTAACATGTTGACGTTAGCACTTAGCTCAAAGCACCGCTGTGCCTAAACACAGCCTCACTGAGCCACTAGCATGGATGTTCTCTTGTTAACTTACAAAGTTGTTAAAGGCCCAATCAGTATTTTTTCACCATATAAAATATAAGTACAATCAAGACTGTGAGTTATATTACTCTATATACTCTAAAACATTTTATATAATTAGTTGTTTTATATAATTAGTTGTTGTCTGCTGTCTATGTGTTAATACAATGACGAAGAAAACAATTTGAGAATGATAAATACCATTTTAGTGATACTCAACATGTTTAGAGTTTTATTCGGGGCCAGAGGTGTTGACTGGTGTCATTTTTGACGATGCAGTTTGAAAACATTTTCAGCAAATATTGTGGTTATTGGTTATACTGTGTCTCTCAGTTAGTGTTGGAGAGGATCTATATGTGACCACTGTTCCTCTTTGTCAATGCAGTCTTCCTGTATGGTGTCATTTTATCATTATGAAATTTCCTATTCCCCTCCCCCCACTTCCACATTACAAAACTTTGCAGTGTTTGTGAATGACACCAACAATGGCCTCAAAAATGACCATTTGCACTTCTTACAGTATCAGGTGTTTCCATTATTTTAGTTTCTAAACTTGCTTCTTCACAGGTAGTTATCCATTCTGTGTTCCGACAGAGAACTCATATAATGCAAACAATTTCCAATTCATCAATCTGGATTTGTTGTATTTACAATGACACATTTAAATTCGATTGGAGAGAGATCGAGCATTACCTGACTTTTCTCCACGGAAGCAGTGTGTTTGTCGCACATGGCGCTGATCTCCATCCCTCTCTCTCGCTCTTTGTCACCCTGCCGGAAGAACTCCTCCATGATCCTCTCTGTCCACTGTCGGTACAACGGCAACGTCTTGGTGGGGTTGCTGAGGTCTGCACAGTGCACCATGTTCCTAAGCACCTAAACACACACACACACACACACATTGTACAGTATAACAATATATTCACAGAGTACAGTAGGCATATCCAGATTTCACGGCTTCAATTTAATAAGCCAAATACCAAAGTGACATGTATAGAGGACAAGTTACCTGTATCCGTTCTGTATAGTGGTCCAGGAGCAGCACACCAGAGCTGGTCACCTTCTTGGTCTCCACCATGGTCTTCAGGTCAGCCAGTAGGGTCATGTGTTTGGACATGTCTGTGGCCAACACCTGCAGACAGAGACGGTAAGACAAAACTGGAAGAGAAGCACAAAGATCCAACATAATCTCTGTCAAATAAAAAACTAAAGATGTATAAGATGAAAGTAGGAACAAAACAGGTTTTATGTTAACTTTTGGTTAAAAACAGTAACCGCCAGACAAACACTTTCTAATAGACCGGGTATTGCAAACATTAAATGTTAAGTATTTCTGTGTTGCAGTTTTGGAAGAAATCGAGTTCTTAAACTGACTGAGAGTCCTGTGGAAGCCAGACCATGAATTACTGTAGAGACTCATGGAGAAGCTGGGAGTTTGGACTGTAATGTTGAAAAGGCTTTTAATTAAAACACTGCTATAAGATTAGACTAGATGGATTGGATTTCGGTTTGAATAAACTTAAATTTAACTAACTAACTATTTAACCTTTTTTAAGATTGTCCTGGTAAAGATAGGCAGCAACAAGGAGTTATACACAAACAGCAACAAAAGAATGATCAGAATTAAACAAAATCAACTTTTATCGTCAAATAAATAAAACTCCCCATACAAGTCAGAAATAAGATTCATATAAAATATTACATCCTAGAAACAACAAGTGGCACCTTAAAGACAACATGAGAGCTGTCTGAAATCATCAATAGCAAATAAACAAGACAAATCTAAAACTATCAAATGATAAATTATGATTCTCAGCATTGGTAGCCAAAAGAGACAAAGAAGAGTAACTAAAACTAACCAACCCAAATAAGCTGAAGGAGAAGTTAAATTATAATTTGTGTATTTGTTTATAATTTAACCGGTGTGCTGTGAGATGTAATAGACAGTGTTCTGACCATGTCGATGACGAGCTTGCGAAGGCTCTGGCGTTGTCGCTTGGTGAGGTTCTGGAAGATGTCACAGTTTTCCTGGTGCAGAAGCTTGAAGCCCACAGCGAGGTGGTGGTTCTCCAAAACGGACTCATCGTTATACATGAGGGCCAGCTCCGAGTCTGAGCACAGTGAAGAGGGACAGAGGAGGAGTTGGTGCAAATATCTAGACATATTTTACCTTCTGTGTGTGTGTGTGTGTGTGTGTGTGTGTGTGTGTGTGTGTGTGTGCACTCACTGGTGTTGATGAGGAACTGATTGGAAACTCCGGGGTGGTCTACGTCATGGATAGCTGCGGCGAACAGAGCGGCGAGGATCTCCAGGTCGGTGAAGACGGCCTGAGAGGGACAAGAAGGGCAGAAGAAGAAAGACAAAGTTCAGACATCACACACTGTCATTTCCATCCATTATTTTAAGTTTTTACCTAAAGAACATCTGAGAATTTGTCAGTTTATTTAGAATATTAAAAGTATATGTAAAAACATGATTTTAAAAATGTAAAATATAACAACTACTCTGTAGTTGAATCATGTTTTTACTTTCTTTTCTTGACGCATGATCAGCAGCTCACGTTTCTTTTCACTTTCTGTTCTGTGTCTGTCACAAGAGCACTGAAATCATAACGGTGGTCTTTTTCTTTCAGTGCGAAACACCTTTTTGGTCCATGGTGACATCAAATCCAGGTGGACGGTGTGCAACGGCTGGCATAACACTTAGGTCTTCAGTGTTTATTTGTGTTGTTATTTAATGTCATTCAGTTAATAATGACACTTTGAATGCAGAGTCAATACTGCTCTAATACTCTATATCTCTCTGTCATTACAACCTGACATTAACCAATAATGTAAAGGAAAGTTTCATATAATAATGTTTTTAACACAACAACAACAAATGTTCTTGTCACAGTGTCACACATGAATTACCTCGACCTCAGGTAAAGGAGCAGAGCTTTGAAAATATACAATAATGTGTTAATTACAGTGACAAATGTAATAACACTCCTGCCGATCCTCTTTCACTCGGAAATACGTCACGATAAGGAAGCTAGATACTGTCGAAATGCCGTTTCATCTCGACTTTAACAGGGACAATGGGCCACCAGTGATGCACAGGTTGAGGTAGTAAAAAAATAACAATCAGCTGTGGTGAATTAAAACATTACACTGAAAAGAGACAAACAAATAAATGGTCATCCATGGATGTCATGTTATTTTTCCATGTGATTTGTTACGCCGCAATCATTTTCCAGCCTTGGTTTGATAATAAAAGTTCTATTTTCCTGCACTTCATTTTATTCTATGAAAGAAATGTATTTTTGTCAAACCAAACAGAATAATGAGGATGTTTCCATGATTGATTCGGGCAGGTAGGGAAGCCACATCTGACCACCAACCAGTGTGTGTGCGTGTGTGTGTGCGCGCGTCAACATACATCAAGAGCAGGTGTGGAGAGGAGGACATGTGTGGACTGGGTGACATCTGCAGCATGGAGGCTGTTGTGGTACGCGACGTTTCCATGGTAATGGTCCTCCAGGGTCATCACGTAAGTGACAAAGGTGTCGACTGGGATACGAAACGTCTTCAACAGCTCTCGCTCCTGAGGAGGCAGGAGAGGAGCCAGAACTTCACACACACTCCAACGGGACAACGTCATGTACATCAACAAGCCCACAAACACCTCAGGTGAGAAAAACACACATTCACACTCTTATTCTGTTTACCTGGAAGATGGTATACATGATGCAGCTGAGAGGTCTGTTGTTGGAGAATTCTGCTACTCTGAATATGTTAAAACTCCACTTGTCCAGATCCTCCAGCTCCTGGTCAAACACCACACACACACACACACACACACACACAGACAAACATAATGTGAATTTCTGAGTCAGAAACATAACATTTTAAAATCAAAAATATAAAAGTCTCATAATATGCACGTCGCAAGCACGTCACAAGCAGAGATGGTGCTATCAGGGTGCTCAGAGGCATCATTTAAATATGCAGCAGAATTTAACATAGGGCTGGACAATAAACCAAATCTATCAAATTACCAACATTATAGATCACTTACTGAACTTAATTTACTCATAATGTAAGTTTCAAAAATTGTCCAAATCACATGTAATTAATCTGAGAAAATGACATCAATCCATAATTTCAACCAGCCAATCAGTAATTACTTTAGAGCTGAAACAATTAGGTGAGAGTGTGACTTACAGAAAATAAAATAAAAATCACTGCTTCCAGCTTCTCACATATGAATATTTACTGTATTTCTTAGTCTTCTGTGACAGTAAACTGGATACCTTTGGGTTTCTGACTGTTTGTAGGACAAAACAACCAGTCTGAATATCTCACCTTGGGCTTTAGTTAATTGTTATGGGCATTTTTCAATGTTTTCTGACATTTTAAAGACCAAACGAAGAAAACATTTGTCAGAGAATTCAGTAATGAAAATGATTGTGAGTCATAGTATAAATTACTTAGGACAAACATTAAAAATGATCCAACACAAGTAAGAAAATGTATTTAAGAAATGTGTATGATTGCATATCAATAAATCACCCAACCCTAGTTTAACAGACACCCAGTGCATCCAGTGTTGCGTGTGCATGTTTTTGTACAATGACCACACAGGAGACGTCCCTTTCATGTCACTCAAAATAACCCTTCAATCTACGTGTCATGGTGTCCAGAAATGTCCTGGGAACATCTGCGACCTCTTTGACTGACTCACTACTCCACTTCTTAATGATAAAGACAGACCACAAAGCATTTTTTTAGCTATGCTAAAAGTGTGTCTGTACAGATGGCAATGTCAGTGGATTGCCATGGAATTTAGTACAGACATTCATGTTCCCCTCAGGATGAATTATCACTTTGGTGATCCCTTAACTTTTAATTTAGCCCCATAATGAGGTTCATTTGCCTGTCGATGTTAGCATTTAGCTCAAAGCACCGCTGTGCCTGCAGCCTTGCACAACTGGTAGCATGGCTGTAGACTCTTAGTGTTGTTATTTGTATGTAGCATAGTTACATCTGATTTATGTACTGCTAAATGAAGATGCAGAACCAGGGACAGTTTCCATCCTACTGTGGGCTTTCCAAACATTTGGTGCTAAAGACTGGATGGAATTAAACAACAAGGCGCCGAGCACAAAATAGCAGACAAAAGAAATAACAAAAGATTCCATCTTTATGTGATGCAGACATGGACCTACAGCGTTGTACAACGTTTCATTACTATGAACCCATCAACCTGGAAGTCTTAAAACACTAAAAATGATTTTTTTTTATTGTAATAATCAAGTATATTATTATATTTTATTATGTTTTTATCAAATGCATGTCCCACTGGAACCCTCCCACTTCAGTCTCAATGTGACACTGAAAGAGCCTCTGCAGTAATTCACTGAAACAAGAAGAGTGCACACTTTCTCCTTAGTGCTGGAAGGGACAAATAAGCCCAAGATTTAAATAAAACAATGCTCAAGAAAAGACTCAACTCTACGGAGCCCCTGAAGTCCTGAAAGATGTGTGCACAAGATAAAAAAATTATAATCAGTGTTCACAGAGCACAGTCCAAGTCTGAACAGGGATTGATTTGTGCAACTTGTTTTATGTGAGTCAGAGAAAAACACAGACAACGAGACCTTGGCAAGCTCATCCTCGTGGTCTGTGTTGACACCGAAGCGAGGCATTGAAGTGCTGGAGAGGCTGGAGCTGTGAGACAGTTTCCTCACGCCACTGATGTGACTCATAGGTTTGTCTTTCAGAGTAGGAGATGGGATTTCCACCTCGTTCTGCTTGTCTACAGATCGATGGGCAAACACAAACACGCACATAGACAGATTTATTGTTTTTTATTTGGCAAAGGGTCATAAATGTGATGTGGACAGAAATCAGATTCTGGTCCCACTCACCCATGAAGGTGCTGGAGATGTATTCAGACACCTGGTTACCAGAGCGACTCATCTCTGACAGGTGGGACAGCTCTCTGTTCAGCATCCTCTTAAACTGTGGCAGAATGAGAGCAAAGCAGAGTCAATGATGTGCTGGCGATGACTGTTTATCTGAGGGGGAAACTAAGAGGTAATATTCAATACAGTGCTCTTTTTGGAATTTGGGGGTTGTAACTAAGTCCCAAGGTTTAAGGTTGCAGTAACATAACAGCCACATTGTGCAGGTGGAAAGGTGTTACATTTACCTGTTCAACATGCATTAGTTTTTAGTTACAGTTCAGTTCAGCACAGAGACCTATACCAATATACAGAAGACATTTGAGCATAAAAAGATCAGCCGATCATTACAAAACAACCATTTTTGGCAATGATACCTCAGATGTTGTTATTCAAACATTGTGAAAAATGTACTGTCTGTAGCAGGATATTTTACAGTTGAACAATTAATTTTACTATTGTAAATTACAGAAACAATAAGTATAAGATGACAGTAAACCATTATAAATAATAACTATAAATAAATACAAAAATACAGCAACATATTTTAAACCTCTGTTAAGAAAAACGTGCTGTAATGTCTATTTGCAACATCTACTGTACGCCGATAGTGATATATTAGTGATAAGCCAATGTTAGCATGCTGATAGGTTGGTTGGACCAGTTGGTTCAGAGATGTTTGCGTACCTTGTTGGAGGCCATTTCGCTGACAGAGCGGTGTGTCTGAATGGTCTCCAGCTGGTCCAAGCACCAGTCCAGCTCCTCCAGTGTGTCCAGGGCGAGCTGCTGGTACTGCTGGTCTGATAGTGACGCCCTGGGACTGACACACACTCCACCCAGAGGAGACCTCCTGAGGACACAGCAGCTAGTTAGACCAACCAGAAACTGCAAGTCAGCAACAACAAATTAGCAACGGTCTCCTTACCTTGTGTATCTTTTTAGATTGTTTTTGTAAAAGGTATTTATAGTTATTTATTGATTTATTACCAATTTCACATATAGTTTTTTTTAAGCTTTTTGTGATTAACAATGTTTTTCTTTCTTTTCCTTTCTACTGTGTGCATACAATTGCCCTTAAAGGGATACATAAAGCTGTATTGAATTGAATTGAACATTGGGAACATCGAAGACATAAAAGTGTGTCTCTCTCTTTCTTTCAAGAAATAGTGATTGTTCTTTTTGCTCCATCCAATATGACGTGTAACACAGTTAGAAATGGAAAAATAATCATCTACAATTCAAGTCCAAAGTCCACCATTCTGCAGCTGCAGGGGACTGTCGATGGTAGACATTGCTTTGGGTTTGGTGGTCACATGCTAAAAAAGTTGAGAACCAGTGCTCAAGTACTGTATGACACCTGTACCAGATTTACGAGTTACATAACGATGTTACCGTAGTCACAAAATGTGTCTATGAGTGTGACATGCTTATAATGATAAGTACATGTATTTTAAGGTCTCATATACTGTAGTAAAGTAGATTGTAGTTGGTATGATTTGTAAAGTGTGAACTACCTCTTTGACTGCTTACACAAATGACAACATACTATCATGACGTGCATAGGTGGGACATTTCAGGACAATGAGTTGGTACTGACTTGACTGTTGGTGTGGAGACGTTGGCAAGAATGGTGAAGTTGCTCCGTACTGATCGCAGACTGGCCAGAACCTAAATAATCACAGTATCACAGGATATATACAGAATAACCTCAGAGAAATATACATGTCCTAATGGGAGGTTTTAGAAAGGGATGTGTAGTGTAGTAACTTCCCATGAAGAATACACACACACACACTTTCAATTATTAAACATGCTAATTTAACCATTTTCTAAAAGGTCAAAATGATGTAAAATGGCAGAGAAACTACTTGGGGGAGCTGGAAGCATTATGAAACATATTACACAATGTATAGTATAATGATCAATAATCTACAGTAGATAAACAATTGATCTGTTAAGTGAGACTCACTTGAGCAAAAGGTGTGACAATAAAGTCCTCTGCTGTGTGCCTGAGAGAGGTAGACACAGAGAGAGTTGTAAATAAGAGAGGAAGCAGAAATGATAGTAACATGCTCTCTCTCCCTCTCACTCATTCTTTTTGTCTTTCTTCCTGAGTCTCACCCTTCGCTGGCGAGGGAGGAGTTACGCGAGACCGTCTTGGGCGACATGTCGTAGTCCGAGTCAGAACGGTAAAGGAAGGACTCTCTTCTCTGGCCCTGGGGAAAGGGGGTATGTAAGGTGAGGCCTGGACTCTGCGAACCCAGCGGGGTGTGACCTGGTGACACGCCATTTTCTGCTTCGTAACTGGAGCGCGAGGAGAGAGAGGAAACGTTTGGTGATTAGGGAGGACGGAAATGAAACAAGGTGAAATCACTGGTTTGCAATAAAGTTAAATTGTGTGTAAACCTGTCAGTGTCTGCTTGTGTGATGGAGATGCGTGGCGGGATGCGGAGGGGAAGAGTAGTTGGGCGCGACACATTGTTCAGGACCTCTGGTGAACGAGTGCGGTCTCGAGGGCGGAGCCAGCAGGGTACCTGTAGAGTTAGAAGGAAGGGTTTGTAGATGATACTAGTCACCAGTTGCTTTGCAGGTGTGCAGCACAATTTGTACACTCAGTCTCTCTTCTGTTCAAGGCTGGGGAAGCAGGTAACTGCCTCAGGGTCCCGGACACACAGGAGCCCCAAAAGGCCCAGATTCACTGTCAACTGGTTTGAGTTATACGTTTTAACTTTGTAACTATAAATCATTCAATACTTTTCAATACAATCAATATTTTACAAATTTTCTGACCATTTTTAAATGTATGCAATGGAGTTTTCATTTGTATTTCTATGTATTTTTCCATTGGTTTCCATTCATTTAAGTGCAGTATGAAATTCAATTACCAGATTCCATTTTTTTTGCCATTTGGCAGCAGCAGAAACATGTAAACACATCACTGACATGATATCACCTTTTTTTAAACATTTAAACATCCAGCAGACACGGAGGAACATTATGATTTACTGAGATTTGTGTTGTGTCCAGTAATTACTCTTTTAGCTCTGTTTGCTCTTCACCAACTCCTGAGAAAACTCTTTAGCTGCTTAATGCTCCGCCATGTTCACCAGCTAGTTGCTAACTTTGTTTGCTGGGCAGGCAGTTTACGGTGGGTTTAACAGAGTATTTCCTTTAAAGCAGCTGCCTCAAAACAGTAAAGCTGCAGGCCGTAAAACCAAAACAATGAGCTGAGGAGTTCGGAGATAATTCTCTGTGGGTTTGTCACTAAAAGAGGCCCCTTTGACATAACACAGTCATTCGATTTATTGTTAATATGAAAATATTGATTATTGCAGCTTCAGTCTATCATAATGAACATCAAGTCTGCATAACATGTTCTCAGTGTTACATTATTGTTGCATACTAATGCACTTTAAGCACAGTTTGATTTGGAAAGTCTGCACTGCATTACCTCATAATGACAGTGTAACTTAATGTTCACTGTGATGGATTAAACAACTCAAGCAAGTCCTTATATTGTACCGAAATGAATGGAAGCTAGTGGATCCCTGCAATGGTAGGAATCATACATTTAAAATTGTAAAACACTGCTAAATCAACGGTATGGTCCTTTAATATTGCGTCACATGCTTCCTTTCAAAACCTGGAGACTAGACGAGAGTCTTCTGCTCCTCCCTCTGCGTAGCTCAGCCCCCAGTGTGGCCCCAGACGTATAAGATCGGCTGTAGCGAGATGACTCCGCCTTCTCCCCAGCACCTGTTATATCTGTGTCATTACCCTGTGAGACAGGGGGGAGGGCAGGTGAGGGAAACCAGAGACACGCAGCGAGAGAGACACATTTTCAAAAGATAAAACACGTTTTTTACTTTGTAAATAAAAAAATGAGTTAGTAATAAAAATGAAGGAACTTATAATTGTCATTTTGCGCACATTTACCAAACCATGTTGATTTGCCATATTCTAATTCTGTTTGGTAAAGAAACTTCCACAAAAACACATGCTATAAATTATCAACATATGTGTGTTTGCATGCGTGTGAGTGTGCGTGTGTGTGTGTGTGTGTGTCTGGAATAAGGCCTCTACAGACTGAGCTCTTAGAGGCTGATCTGCACTGCAGTACCGTAGCAACAAAACACTGGGGGAATGGTAGCAGTTGCTAGGCAACAGTGCCGTGTTGCTTCCATGCTGCGTTTGATGTCGTCCAGACCCAGATGTGGAAAGATGCTCACATCCACACACACGCACATGCAGTACACACAAACAAACACAAATGTATGGGCACCCGCTCAGCATAATCAATAAAAGAGCGCCTGAATAATGCATGGTATTATGTCCTTCAGCCAAGACGTTACCTTTAACAGAAAATAGCTCATTTACATAGAGCACTCATTTAGCTGGGGCTCATTTACATAGAGGACTATGACTGACTAACTGGTTCACACTGTGTGAGTGGAGGCTGGACGAGACAGCATGTCCACTCGGACTTCTGAGTGCGTCCACAGACCTCGACAACAAGAACAAAGGGAGCCTTGGACGTGTGAAAGTCACGAGGTTTGTATGTCATGGTAAGGATTCAAGAAAACACACACACACACACACACACACACACACACACACACACACACAGTCTAGGTCTGACAGTCTGCTCTGTCTGATATCTACTCTCACAGAAACAAGCAACAAAGTTAGTTGATTTTCTCGAGTACATCCCAGTTGTTTATATTCTCCTTCTCACCTCTTCTCCAGTCACAGACAGCACGCTGCGGCTCTTCTTCATTCTGATTGGCTCGTTCTGGGCCCCAGGGCGGAGCGTTCCGGAACCCAGGCAGCAGAGCAGGTGGAGAGCCAGGACCGGAGAGGTCAAAGGTCACTGCAAGGTCAAACCGGGGTCAGACCGGGTCACAACCGGCCCCCATTGGAGCTGTCTCAGCCAGCCAACCGCCTCCTCGCTCGCACTCTGTCCACACCTCAGTCTTCAGATGGCTGAAACTGGGCGTCCAACCTGCCGTTAAATGCTAAAGGTGCATTTATGTGCCCCTCAGAGGCTCCAGGTTCAGTCTGAGGTGGATGACCTTTGTTTTGATCTGTTGTTTTTTCACAAGCCAAAAGGTCGAAGAAAGACAAATCAAAAAAGAAAATTCTCACTCCATTTTAATGTAAGCTACAAGTTTCTGGGGAAAAATTAGTCCGTCTGCATGTCGTCTTGCTTTGGCCAGACGAGCCAATGGGATGTCCCGGTTAGAGTTCATGATGTCACTGCTGAAGAAAACCTCTTCCCGAGTTTTCTAAAATGTTTATCCAACTTGGAGTATTGTTCGCATGACATTTCCCAGTTGTAAACCTCATCCCACATGAATGCAGTTTTTCAACAATTAATAATCCAGATCCAGTTTCTCCTGTCTCGGATCAGTTTTCCATTGTCTGATTGGTCAGTCGGATCCAAATTCTGCATAGGGAGAAGGGTCAAAATTCCAGGTTTGATATGCCGGGATCCATCCTTGAATCTGTCTCAGTGTGACCTCTTCAGCGTAGCTTCCCTGTGAGAAAACAGAAACGAAGAGTTAGCACGAGCAAGAATTCAAATATCGTCAGCTAATTTTCTCTTTTTGAGTCATCTTTCCTTCCTTCTTTTATAACTCTCTGTCCTGCTTTCATTTAATTAATTCACTTCATGCATCATCAAATATGAGAAAATCATTTTCCCATATATACAGTACTCTTACAGTAATGTAAACCAGCATGGGGATATCTTTGGGAACAAATGCCTGTTGTTTTCCACAATACAAAGTTCACGCATGAAAAAAAACAATGAAATACTAATAAAAATCACAATTTCTTGACTAATATCCAAACAAATGATTGGTCGACTGATAAAGGGGGCAGCCCTACCAAAATATTTTGGCTGTCGTGGCATTGCAGGAGCTGTACCTACAGTGTGGCTAATTCTGAGCAGATACTGCAACACCAAAGCTCTCTGATGTTATATAATTACTCTGAGCAGTCCGAGATGACCTAATTCTATTGGATAGGACAGATTCAGCATACCAGAGTGTTTCTCATTGAGCTGGTACACAGACAGATAGTGGTGGAGACGACTTTTACCAGGGGTCATCAAGAACACACCCACTCAATGAAAGCACTCTCACACCAGAGTCTGCACAGATTGTGTGGAGACGTCAACAAATGCATAGTGACACAGTGACATATATATACACAGACAATGAGAAATTTGAGCACATACACACACACCATGGCTGCCACCAGTACTACCTCCACTCCAGATAAAGCAGCTTATAAAACCAAGCAGCAATGCATCAATATGCAGCTCAACTACCAGCCTGCTCTTCTGTTACAAAACACCCAAATATATATATATATATATATATATATATATATATTAAAAAAACACACACACACTGTAACCATGCATACATGAGGACAGCCCTGCCATTGTGCCTGTCTGCACACGCACTGCAAGAGATATGTGTCAGACACACACAAGTACACACACACAGTCAGGCTGCAGCATGTAAGAATAAAAACACACTCACCTTGATCGCCTCAAGATCAATGAAAAGATGGGCTGGGCCTCTGTCTTCTTGCTTTCACTCGTCTCCTTCCCCTTCTCTCTTCCCCGCTCCCTCCGTCTCTCTGCAGACTAGCAGTGTGTCACCACGGCGAGAGGAAAAAAAAGAAAAGAAAGAAAAAACACTTGGCGTCTTCATGAATATCCGCGGCTTCACCAGCCTCCCTCCCTCCCTGTCTCTCCTCTCCCTCTCCCCTGCCACAGTGGTCTCCCCCAAGCCACCCCCCACCACCACCACAGCCTCCGTGGAGAAGCCCATCTCCTCCCTCCCCTCCCCTCCCTCCTCCCGCACAGACGCACACTGTGTCCATTAATCCCATACAACAGCCTCCGCTCCTCCTCTCTCCATCAGTACCCCTGCCTTTTTTCTTCCTGGCAGTGCCTTTTTTTTTGTCTCTTATTAGCGGCCACGCGCCGATTCTCTGCTTCAATAGTCAGGCGTGATTTCTCTCCATTATACACACCCACACACAGAGCAGGAACACACCGCTCATATTAAAAAAATCAGGATAAGGATTCATGTCTCCTGTTACTCACTCTCCTTTTTTTGCCTCATGTCCTTTTACACTCATTCAAGGACATGCAGTACATTTGTCCATTTTAAGCTCTAAAACAGAACTACTCTTTTTGTTGCATCTAGAACAAATAAATAAGTACATGAACACTGAGCTTTCCAAAGCTGGAAATCAAAGAGCAACAAGCTTTTTGTGTTTAAGCAACACTTGATGAATTTACTCCATTGACAACAAACAAGACAGTAGGGCTGCAACCAACGATTACTTTCATAATCGATTCATCCGCTGATTATTTTCTCAATTAGGTAATTCCTCATTCTGTGTCAGGAAAATAGATAAAATGTCCGCCGTAAGTTCCCAGAGCCCAAGATGATGATTCAAATTGCTTGTTTTGTCTGACCAACAGTCACAAACCCAAAGAAATTCAGTTTACTATCATGTAAGACAAGTAAATGCAGCAAATCCTTACATTTGAGAAGCTGGAACCAGCAAATACTTGGCATTTTTGCTTGACAAAGGACACAAAAGGATTAATCAATTATTTAAATTATTTTTAAAACGTTCTACAAGACAGACACTGTGATAGCACACAAAATGTCAGCCTCTGATGATCACAGTCAACATTCAGAAACTAAACCTGTGCTGACTTTTGCCTGTTCCGATGTTTTTTCGTGGTTGCAAGAGACTGTTACAATTGGTACAATTACAACCACACATTGATATAAACATACAAAATATAACACACCCAAGCAATTCTGCATGAAGCTGTGACGCTATTCTGTTACTCTCACGTCGGCTTTTATAGGCATTATCTAGATTTGATTTATGCCCCGGGCCTGCGCTGATTGTTTTCTATTTATAAAAGTGACTGCACAAAGAAGCTTTGCCTCAAAAAATCCTGCACAGGCCACTAAATCAAACCCACCAATTAATTATGAAGGAGAGAGAGGGAGAGCGACCCAGCAATTAATTATGCAAGTGAGGGAGAGAGAAAGAGAGATGGAGGGAGAAGTATGGCAGAAAATGAGTCAGGATTCACAGCAACTACTGGGAAAGTTAATCAATTAAACACAAACAAATGAAGCCTGATTTACTGTACGAGTTCTACAACACAACTTAAAAAGTCTCACAACTTAAAAATGTAGACAAGTACTCACAAAAACTACTACATATTGTGACAACTCTTACATTACAAAGCAGCAACAATGAAACTTTTTTACCTGGACTTGCACTTTGTTTTACACTCTTCAAACTCAACATTTCGATCAGTTTTAGAGTTGAAACGATTCCTCGACTAATTGATTAGTCGATCGACAGAAGATTCATCTGCAACTATTTTGATATTCGATTCATTGTTTTGTCATTTTTCATGCAGAAATGTCAAACATTCTCCAGTTCCAGCTTCTCAAACATTTTGCTGTTTTTCTGTTTTGTAACACAGCAAAACGTTTTGACATTTCGTACATTCCAAACTAGAAAATAATCCTGGCACACCTGAACGTGTGACAGGTGCGTCGAAGAAAGGTGCAACTTGAAAACAATGAGAAGGACTCCGGCACACTGTCTCGCTCACTGCTGAAATATTTATTTGACTACAACGTTTCGGTCTGTCAGACCTTCATCAGGTGTATGGGCAGCATCACAACACTTCCATAAAAGCTTAATTGATAAATCAAGGAAATAATTAATCAATTTATATCCAAATTTATAAACAGTAGTTTGGGCTTCGTGATTATAATTAAATCCAACTTAACAGAATCTTGACAGGTTTACTCTGAGATGCCTGGATTTCCTACTACAGAATATAATCAATACTGGATTTTTGAGGTTAGTATCAATATTGATATTAAAGAGTTACAAAAACATAATGAATTTTTTTAATTAAAGTGTTTCTAAATTACCTTAAATGTCTTATGTCTTTTGCATTTCAAATTTCTTGTTACTTATCGGCTGACATATATGCTGATACCTACATATCTGCAATAAGCAAATACTGGCTGATATATTTGCCCTCGCTGTAGCTCCTACTATGCCAATGATACACCTTTAAAACAACAACAGAAAATACTATATGTCACTTTCTAGTTGAATCAACACCTTTGACAGTCTTAACAAAAACCACACTTTATCAAAGTTCATCTAATTCATATTAATGCAGGACTATTGTACTCTTTTGTATGGTGTTTGTTACGTTGTCCACGAAATAGTAGCAACAGCTGAATTTTCAGAATCCATTGCATTGTCTAACACTTTGAATGTTGAGCACACTTTGTTTGGGAATGCTCCACTCAATTTAAGGCTAACTGATATCAGATATTGATTACAAATAATTCAGTCAGTGGTGGTAAAATTCACCAGTCAAAAAAATAAGTGAAGGCTTCTGATGTAGTTTATGGGCTGTCTGTCCCTAAACAGACTTGAGGTGGCGCTGTTGACTGCAGTAGGACAACAGCTGCAGTTGGGCAGGCAGATTGCTTGATCTGCAAATGTTAAGTACCTGTGATGGCATACTAAACTTTTTTTCAAAATAATAAATGCCATTTGGATGTTTTTATAGATGTATCATATGTCAGAGGTGTAAGCCAATGTCTCAGGATCAGATCTTCCAGTCTATAGCTGTGTTACTCTCAAAAAAACATCATCATCGGTGATGTCGGTGACACACACGGTGATGTTGTTTGGTACTTTAACAGGTGTGTGAAAGGGTAAAATATTAAAAAAGGCTGTTTTCTCACAGAGGTGTGCAGAGAAGGAAGACCTATCTACAATTTCAAAAGTAAGGACACATGGATAAATAAAAAACATTAGAAGGAGCGGTGGCTTTTGCAAGTTCTCTTATGTGAGAGCTTTCTTTTAAGATGACTAATACACAGGAGTAAATTGGTTATTCATATCAAATCAGCTGATTCTGGGTCAAGTGTCTGCAATCTAAAAACTGATCCAGGCATGCCTAAAAGATACCTTGCTCTGTAGTTATTTTGTTTACTTGCTTGCACAAAGTGTACAGGTGTATCAGTTCAATTGATGCCACCAGTAACATTATCCCTCTGCTTTCTGCTATTCATTTAGGTGCTTCCTTCTTTTATTAATCTTCTTCCTCATCTTCTTCCTCTTCCTTTTCATCATCACCCTCTCCTGATTCAGGGACCCACAGTCCAGAGTCAATACACCTCCTCAGGTGGTATTTTCCTTCCTGTAGAAAGAAACACAAACAAACAGATACATTTTGGTCATCAAAGACACGTTCTGGCCTTCTTTAGATTACTTTTATTGACTGGTAATTACTGTTTTACAATGAGGCTCGGTTACAAACACACTTACCTCCAGGTCCAGTTTGTTGATAGCTTCCTGCAGCATCTGAATGTTCTTCTCATCAAAGCTCTTCTGTAGTTCCTATGAAACAAAAAAAATTAAAGTACTAAATGTGATGGAATGAACCAACAGCAGTGAACTGAGTACTGCTGCCTATTGGTTTGTCAGCACTGAATATGAGGGAGCCAAAGAGGAAAAAATGCTTTCATTGCCACGTCTAACATTTCAGCATATGATCACTTTAACATGCACCACTGACATCAGTGTCCACCATTTCAGATTCATTTTTCATTACACAATCTTATCCAATTATATTAAGTTTGGACTTCATTTTATTAAATTGTATTTTGCCAACAACTTTGTTCAAGCTTATGTGAAAGCTCAAGGAAAGTAGATAATGCTGTTTACCTTTCACAGTGAGCTGTTGACTGACTGGCGGAGTCCATTCTGCTGAGCTGTGTATTGACTTCTCTGATTATCCAAATGGCAACACGGTTCATATCAATAGACTGCGCAAACACTGACTTCAAAATCTACAAACAGCGGCTTTGGAATCTGGGAAGAAATGCAGTGTCTCGCACCAACTACACGACTGTCAAAGTAAAATGATTTTTTTTTAATTGCTCATGTCAGGAGCCTTTAACAGTATGTGAACTCTTTGTGGAGGAAACTTTCTCAAAACAGAATATAAAGAAATGTAGAAAACAATAGTGGGAAAGAAGGTACAACATACTGTACCTTTACACAGTGCACACTAATAAACAATACTGTAAGCAAAGTCAACATTATGTTTCTCTAATACTCATGAATTGAACAACACAATAACCTGTAGGCATGTGGCTAATGCTAGCTTGTATGGGTTGATCTGCAGTATTGACTTTTCTGGCTTGTAGCTTCAGCCGGTACAGCAAAACAAGGTGGTCATTGATGTGGTGTGTAAACTGGATGCAATGGGAGACACTAACAGGCCTGCTGTTTTCTCTCACAGCTTCGAGGGATGTAGAGGGAGGCGACACACACTTTTTAGTTGCAGTGTAGGGCTATATTAAATATCGCTGACATTCATCGTTTACAGTGTGGAAACCACCTATTTTCTAAACATGCAATGTTAATTATTAGGATAAAAAGAGGTTTAGTCTGCTGCAGACCTTTTTGGATCTTACCAAACACGATTTATTGATTGGGTTATTTAAAGACCGTTTATTAAATCAGCTTATAAGATCATACAGTTGTCTGACAAGAAAAACAAACACACGACTACACTATATTTTGTGATCCACTGTACTGAAACACATAAGTTATCACAGAGACAGCTGAAGTGGGCAGAAAAGTTGACTCTTAAACTGCCAAAGCTGCTGTGGTTGTGAATACAGTTTAAATTCTGATTAAAGTGATTATTTATATTTGACTGATTTTACTTCTAAATTTGACTAAATTCATGAAATAAAACACACAGGTATTAGTTTGTAAATCCCATTGATGTTACAACTATTGACAACTAGCGTAAACCGCAACCCTGATATGTTCCTTTATCGTAGAGGAAGAAGTCACCAAACTCCTTTTAAAAATCTGACAATTTAATATTGCCTGGATCATGACAAGCATTAAATACTTTTTTGTAAAAACACTGTCTACAACCCAGCCTTTATTGTTTGAGTCTTCTTGTAAATTCAGCTTTAAAACTAATGAACCAAGTTTTAGTTATTTCAAGAAGAGTCCCGCTTCAAAACTACTGTTTGACAATGCTCTTGTTCACCCCCAGTTTGTTGTGTTCCATTAATGTTACTCCATGCTGTTATGTTCATCTTTCATCAGTTTGTCCCGCCGTGTTACCCACTTTTTCAATTATTATGTGTACATTTTATTTTAGTTCCGCATGTAAACAAACATCTGCTGACCAATGAACTTCTCCCTGAAATACTCAGAACTTTGTGTATGCTTGCACAGGTGTGTGATTGGTTTACCTTTGGCAGTGATTCATAGACCTCTACAGGGTCTAAACCACCTGGGCCCAGTCTCTTCTGCCTCTCTTCTTCCTCTAGCTCCTTCATAGCGCTCTCCATACGAATGTGCGCACAGCTGCGGACCCGCTCCTTCAGCAACTCCAGCTCGTGGTCGAATGCATCTTGGTATGGCTTGTCTGCAGTCTGACAAGGACACGAAGACACTTAAATAACCAAATTGCCACAAATATACCAAGAAAGATAACTTTCTCCATGAAAAGTGGCTCCACGGACAAAGATGGAGGAGAGCACGTTTTGCCAACTACAGACCTTGATCTTTGAAAAAAATTGCCTGAAGCAGCCTCGTGGGTCGACCTCAAGTGTCCGAGCCAAATCCAAGATGAACTGCATGACGATGGCCTGGTGGGCCAGCTGCTCCATCAGTGCATGTTTCTACAAGTGCATGGAGAATTTTTAAGGCTTTACCTGGCTCAATCAGTTGGGGTTTTTTTTACCCAGAACATGCATACACACTTTTCTCACAGCGCTCACCTCATCTATCTCAAAGTCAATACAGATGGCAACAAGGCAATTAGCCGTCTCTTCACACACCAGATGTGGGTTGTCTGACAGATACTTCTGACTGTCGTCCCACCGCCGCAGCATACCTGGTGCACACACAAGCACATCCAGCATAATGCTACATTCAAATTGAGCTCCAGAGGTTGTGTTTTCGACAAGGGAAGTCAAATATGCACTGCATTCAAGTGGCTTAAGTCATGACAACACTGTTGCTTGTTGACTAACAATAAAAATGACGTTGCCATGTACACTTTTCAAAAATTGTGTTTTTATATTTTGACGATCCAGCGTTTTTGGACCTCCAAAGACAGGATGTGTCTTCTGCTGCTTTGATTTTGACCGTCTCTCTCGAGTGCCACAATGATATGGAAGTGCAATAGTAAATTTCTGGAGTACCTCTTTAAAAACATCAGCATGCGTCACAACTTATTAATTTGTAGCTATCAGACTTACAAAGTCATGAACACCTCATCAGTGTGTTTCTCATAAATATATTAAACACAACCCGACTTGAAGGCACCATATAACACAAAAATAAACATGATTAACCACTTGAACCTGAAGTTCCCACCATTTTATACATATATCTTTGTGTTCAAATTGTGCACTACTCACTATATAGCGCGTTTCCCCATTTTGTAGCGTTGTCCGACCCTTCTGTATATATTGGACTGCAACGTAATAAGTAATGTACAATCTACGCACATGAACCAAGAGCTACAGTAACTACCATCATATGTACATTGTTAGGAACAGTGAACGAGTGAAATATTTTGCACACAGCCCATGAAATGTTTGGTGACAGAAAATCTTGGGACATTGACTAGAGATCAAAGTAAAGGGGTTTGAAAGAAAGGGACGATGTGAGCGAGCACAAAGGCAAAGACAACAAACATACTCAGGCACATCAAGGCTAAAGCTTACCAAAGTGTTTGATTTCCTTCTCATACTTCTCCACGAAGTTCTTATGCTTCTCCACCTTTTCCTCCTCCGTTGCCTCCTTTGTTACAGGCTTGATGTTGAGTAAACTCTAGAAAACAAGATAAAGAAAACAGATAAATGTGGTTACTGACAAGACACACTAAATCTTGCAAATCTTGTGAGCTTGATAACATGCCTCACCTTGCTGAAACCTTCTTTGCTGATAGTGTCAACATTCCAGGGCAGTTTCTTTTCTTCCCGCCGGTACTCCTCGATCATTTTCCCAAACGACTTTTCATCCTTCTTCAGTTTCCTCACCTCGGCCTGGACTTTCTTCAGCTCAGCCTCTCTCTCCTCATCCTCGTTCCTTCCTTCTTCCAGCTCTTTAAGTCGTCCCTGGGCGTCCTCTAATAGCCTCTTGCATTCTGCTAAGTTATTCTCCAGATCTTCCCCTCTCTGCTGAAACTCAGCCATTCTCTCCAGCCGGGTCTGTTATGGCAGGCCCGAGTGGATGAGAGGAAAGAGAGGAAAGAGAGAAAAAATAAAAACGCAGATACAGGTGGTGGATGTTGAGGAGAGGATAAATGCTGATTGGGGATCAGGCAGGGAGAAGATGCTCAAAAGTGAAATTAGAAGAAAACTACAACACACACATTCAAAACAAATGTTTGCATGACAGAAAGAAAAACAAACCAGTCTGCACATGAAAGAGAACTAATTACCTAATTAGGAGCTACATTTTGCAATGTTAGGACTATCTTTTATTTTAAAACAGTAATGAATCAGTGCCTGATGTGGGAGAAGGATCTCAAATATCTTGGGAAGTATTAATTGGAACTATTGCTACAAAATTAAATACATTAAGGGGATGGATCAGAATGACTTGTTCAGCCTCATTTGGTTAACTTAATTAAATAACATATACATGGTCAAATTTGTGCATTGTAGTGAAATGAGCAATGATACTGAACCAGCCCATAACATTTCAAACATATCAGCCAGTGTTATAATTTCAACTTCCCCACATCTCGGCGATATCAGATACTGTAATGAAGTAGACAAAGGAAACCAGGAGGATGCTGGAGGCAACAAGTCACTCTAGACTTTTCACTTAACTAGTCATGTGACAGCTAGGCACCAGCTAAGCTTATTAGTTACACAGAATCAGAGCCATACAAACTGAGCTTGACTAGTGCAATTAGGAACCATAATAGTCCCATAATTTATTTATTTAATCTCAAGTAATTTGTGATTTTACCCCTCATGATTTGATGTCTATCTGAGGCAGTAGTCCCTAATACTTGGGTATGGGACACCCCAAGGGTTTACAAGGTAAATCTGTTACAATTAACAGAACAGGAAAAAATAAATCAATTTATTTCTGATGGTTGACAATAGTTCACAGGTAAACATTCTAAGGGGTCACAAACCAAGAAGTTTGTGAATCACTATAATGCTGCAACGAGTAGTTGATTGACATAAAATTATTTGCCAGCTGTTTTTAAATCGTAATTTTTAGGTTTAAGATCACCTGTGGTTAACCAAATATTTTCTGGTTCCAGCTTCTCCAGTGTGAATATTTGCTGTTTTAGTTGTCATTTATGACAGTAAATTGAATGTCTTTAGGTTTTGGACTGTTGGCCGGACAAATCAAACAGACTGAAGGCCTCGCTTTGGGCTCTAAGCAATTGTGAATGGCATTTTTCTGTTTTTAAAGTAACCGATTGATCAGTTAATCGAGAAAAGAATCTGCAGATTAATTGATGATGAAAATAATATTAACTAAACTAATATTAATTATTTAACTGATTTTATTGTAATGACAGAAAGAAAAATAAACTTGTCAGTGCTATCTTATGGACAAACTGTGATGGTGACACCGTTTCTAAATTACCTCAAACATTTTGACAAAGTAATCTTAAATCAAGCTCCACCTATTAGCTTTTTCCAGGGCTTTCAATTGCACATCATGGTCTTCATCAGTGGATGAAGACAGATAGATAATGATGGCCGTGAGATGCAGTGGAAAGCTCCGGAAAAGGCTAGTGCTCCTTACCATGCGATGTGGCTGTAAGCTCTGGACAGAGTTAGTAAGGTCAACAGTGGACTTTTAGGTTCTACCTCAAAACATAACTTTGGCATTTCTGCACAGCATTTACTTGTTACTCATTGGCCGACATATATGCCATACCAAAATATCTGTGATCATCTAAAATCAACTGATAATATCAGCTTGGCCTAGGAGCTGTTACACAAACTATGTGACTCCTCATTGTTACCAGCTGTTAAACATTGCACATACAGTATATTTGTCATGGTCACATACTGTATTTTGTTAGCTGCTACCAAAAAAAGGTGCTTGCATAATGTTTAGATTGGGTCACAGATTTTGATAGCTGTTACCAGACATTGTACTCACATAGTTAGATGTAGTCTGTCAATTTATAGCTGTGAAAGCAAACTGGTAGCCACTAGTAGAGCACTTAGACTACATCGATGTAAACCGTACTGTAAACCTTTCAGTCTTTTTCTAGTCTTTTCTTTGGCTTTCTCCTGATTTTATACCTTTCGTGTAGTTGGTTGCACATTTAATTGTGCCTGTTTTCACATAATGTGTTCTCTATCTCCCTCTTTTTCCTTTTCTTCTTCCTGTAAAACCCGTTGTAACTTTTGTTTTTAGTTTCCTTGCTAGTCTTTAGCTACTAGATCGCGTCACAGAATCTGAGGGGGTCACAGATTTCTGTGTAACACCTGGGTTGGTCAACTCTCTCTGTATCGACTCCTCTGGTTGTCGGTCTGTTACTAAGTCACTTCTACTGGTAAAACTAACCAGGTATAGGACTCCAAACTTCACTGCTACTACAAGTTTCACTTCTGACCCGGTGTCTCATTCTGAACAAGCTCGGCGTGTCGACGTACGGACTGGCCACATCTTCATCGTCTGACACATAGATGTGATCCCAGACGCTGTAGTCGATGCCCGCTCCGGTGCTCATCCTCTAGCTCCTTCTGCCCCCTCTCCTCTCCGGGTTTTCAGAGTCAGTTACAGAACAAGGAAACAGCAGGACTGTTCAGCTGGGACACTACATCGACATGGCGTCAGCACACAAGACAGAGATCGATAGTTTCCTAATCCTCTTAGTGAGGGAGGCAGCCACAAGCCGTTTACAGAAATCCCCTTTCCAACAGCAGCCCCGCGCGCCTGGAATCCAATCAATACACGTCATCAAGAAGCGCGGCTCGGGTCGTTTATTTATTTTTGTGCGTTTATGTTTATAAAATAGCCAAAAACACTAAGTAACTAATTATAATGACAGAAACAGTAATAGTTTCATAATAGTGAAGGTTTATATATAATATAATCTATTTTTTTAAAACATCTTCTTGAATTGACCTGGTAACTTATACAGTATTTTAGTAATGGAAATAATGACGTATATCTTGTGAACCCCAACGGATACTGTCCAAAGTTGACTATTTGTTTCTTCTTGTAAACATGGGAAAATATGTGGCTTACTATAAATATGCCTTTCAGTGTAATTTTAGTCTCAATGTGTATGTAGGGTTTTTTTTATGTGTAAAACGTCTTGTTCATCTGTTTTGTGACATGTTCATAGTTTTCTTAAAAAATAATAACATAATTGCAACACAATATTTATATACTATTTATTTAAAATTATTTATTTATCTTGATCAGTTTGTGTCTGATGAAATCTGTAGAATGTGAACATTTAGGCTAGGCCTACATCTTTAAGAAACTGAAATTTTGGTTAAGTATTCTCCAAAAACACAAGGGGTTAATGGGTGGTGGAAATGGATGCTTAATCACACTGTCACTGTGTCAATGCTTTAGTTTATTTAGCCCACTGTTTCACTACATCCTGTAACCTGTGTATTGTTTTGAGCTTGTGAAGGAGCTACAAGGAGATTTTTAATTGAGTGTATAACAAAGGTATGAATAATCACGGTTAATCACATGCTTTCAGAAGTCTACACTTGTGCATGCAAGCATGGGCGTTTGCCACCATAAACATAGAGGCACTGGGCTGGAGTTCCAGGCCAGGATGCCAAGGTGTTTCCTCTGGAAGTGTTTTCACTCTGTGAAAGTGTTTCCCGCAATATTCAGTGATAGTTTGCAAAACAAATGTAGGATGTCATTCCTTTTTAGTTGTAGGGTTGTTATACACATGACTGTAGAGGACTAGGACGTGAAGGATGGACCTGCTTTAATTCCAGTCTCACAAGAATCAAATTAATTTAGGCCCACCAGGGAAATGTATTCCCTTACAATAAGAAAACAATGCATAATTCATGCATGAATGCTTAGATAGATATACTGTGTAGTCTACATGAACACTGGTTGAATGAAACCCATCCCGCAGTGGATAACATTATGTGGGATGGGTTTCATCAGTTATGACAGGGCTACTTCATCTATTATTAATGGTCGAGAATCGTCCAAGTTCATCCAAGAGAGGAGAGGTAGTAAGTGAGAGGAGGAAAAGAGTAGGAGTGAAACATTTCTGGGATGCATTCACTTGCTCCACCCTAAACAAAATCCCATCTGTGAAGTTTCTGTAAAAGCCTCAAAGAAAGATCAAAAACCTCAAGAGTTCTGAAGGAATTAAGCTAGCCTAGCATTAAAGAATCTCATAAACAGGAAAACTACAATTACTTCCTTCACTTCCATCTGTACTTTTGGGGTTTATGTACTTGCCATTTTGTCACACTGTAAAACTTGAGCATGTCCAACAATTTTACATTGGATAACTGGAATCTAAGGCCAATCTGTGACTGTAATACTTTAAGTTAACATTATTTAAAAAATAAAAAGCAGATAACGTAGTAGTTTAACATACTGGTGTATCAATATTGTGGTGTTTTAACACTGTCTTCATGTAATTACTATCAATGGACAGTACCTTGTTCCATGTATTTGCAACTACTTTAAAATGCAATAAAATATCAATGACAGAGACTGGGATGCATCTTATTGTGTGTACAAAGTGTTATTTATTCACATTTGACAAGTAAACATGGTCGAAACTTATATTTCATTCTTTACGTTTCAGTGTGGAGTTTATTATTATACCGTTTTTGCTTGTTCCTCTTTTTCAGTATCACTCAGCTAGCACATTAATAGAAATACATCAATACAGTACACACCCATACACATTTACACACAGATGTACACAACGAATACATGCAAATGCACACGGAAACTGTTGCCCACTCAGTAGCTATGGGTTGGAACAAAGTGCGGTTTAACACATAGCTGTATCATTCAATGAAAATGTTCACACAATATTAAGCTTTATATATATATATATATAGCACTTCTATAAATAAAGATATAAAGTCCTTTGCAGTAACACAACCAAAATACAACTGAGAGAAACCATATAACAGCGTGTTCACTTGAACGATAGCTTCAATTGATGTTTCAATTTACTACTTAACTAATTGCAAAGAAAGTCAGAAATTTGGTAATATGGCTATGGACTTCTTTATTTATAAACTACTTTCACTATTCAGTCTCACATATATCAATTGAGATAAATAGCCTGAGTTAATCTAATAGAAATTAATATCTTATTATCAATCAATCTGCACTGCTTCAATACTTATAGAATAAAAAAAACATTAATCTACATTTCTATAACAGTAACTTACAGACACTGAAATGACAACAATAGCAACAAAATCAGCACTTTTTACTTTACTGACAAACCTATTGAACCAGTTTATTTGTATCAAACTCATAGTTGTACATCAGTTTGAGGATAAGGCTGGTGATAAGGTGACGTTCTATATTTTTCATAGCAATTATTTTGTGGTATTCTGATTAATTACAAATTTGTTTGGTAGAAATGCACCGCAAAAGCACAATTATAAAACTTAAGTGGGCCCTAAGGTGGCTTCTGCTTTTTTTCCCCACCACTGCAAAACTATTAAAAACCTATCATGTGTGTCACACAGTTGCACCGAAGTTCCTTCATTCCGATGAGCAAGGGCACTGTAGTTTACGAGGCTAACATAGTCCTCAACAAATGCACTGTTTGGACTTCTGTTTGCAAAAAATTACAGTGCCCAGCTGTTTCAGGAAATATATATTTGTGACCTGTTTTTAAGGTTTTATATCTTCAGAAGGAATGAATGGGCTTGGGGCTGAGTGCTACAGTACAGGCAGGGTAGGGAAGTAGGAAAGTATTGAGAGACAGACTAACACTGTTTTTACACACTAACTGTTTTGAGTCTTTTTATGGGATTTATTAACAAGTTGACAAGAAAAATATAGAATAATCCTAGTTTGTCAATCCTATCTCTTAAAAAGAATGTATGACCCATATAGCTAAAAGAATATTACATTTGCTTTACACTTACAAAGGAATTGCACTTCCTTCCACTTCCACTTCTACACATAGTGAAATATCTTTGTAGTAATGAAATACTCTGAGCTTGATACATCTCTCCTCAAAGAGTGTAATGCTGCACTTTACAGTAAATTAAGTTTCTGCGAACATGATGAAGTGACTTGTTGCATTCAGTACTTAGGCTTACACAAGTTGAAACTTGATTTTATGTCAACAGATAGCATCAGTAGAGAGATGACAAGAAATGAGGGAGAGATGCAACAAAGGTCCCTAGCCTGACTCAAACGTGTGGTTGTGGTTCATGGTGGGCCCTAAACCACGGGGGCAGCCCTTGACTTAAATTTATAACTGCAGCTAATGACAAAGTAACAGCTCCAGACTGTCAATACACATTTCATGCCTTCCCACAGACTTACTCTGCAGTGGGCACTGCAGTGTGTTGTTTGTGGAAAAGGAAAACATCCTTCAGGTTGTACTGTCCCATTCGGTTGTGTTTGTAATAATGGATGTAAAGAATTAACCCCACGATGACAATCAGAAGAACACCTATTGATATGCCGATTATAATGCTTACGATGTGGTTGACTGCAGAGAGATGGGTAAGGGGTATGGGTAAAGAAAAAAAGAAACAGAGAATACAATGCGTCAGACCAATACCAAATTTCAAAACAGTCACAATGAACTTCCTTCCTGATGTCACGTGTCAACTGCTATGAGAAAGCAATACTGAAAGCAATATTGCGGTTGCTCTTCATTGTCTCACTTTCCATTAACAATCATAACCCTGAAGACTGGACATGACAAAATTTAAAACTCACCTTGGACATCCACGTTAAACTTCACAGTGACATTCCCCACGTTGTTGCTGACAAAACAGGTGTACTGCCCTTTATGCTCAACAGCTACAGAGTTGATAGTGAGAACACTGCCACTGGAGGGGGAAATGCCACCTGGGAGCGTCCACTCGTATGAGGGGCTGAGGTTTCCCACGGCCGAGCAGTTCAGTTGTAGAGGGTTTCCTACTGTGATAATAATTGGATCTAGATGTGATGAGTCCTTTAGCTGAGGCTTATCTGTGTGTTGATTGAGTTAGGAAGAAATAAACACATCATTACAGCACAACAACATGGGAAACATTTTGAAAGTTAAACTTTGACGCAGGTATGCAATACATTGTAAAAGAGTAGTAGTGGAAAGTACCTCATTGCCTTCACCACAGCACTGTCCCTAACAGGCTATTGTACTTCACTTTCAGTTTCTGCTACCATGATCATCTTACTGTATTAGATACTCTAACAAACAGGGAGTGACATGTTAGGAGTTACTGTTATGTTATGAGTCTCGCTGTGATGTTAGTTCAGTCAGAGAAGTTAGAGTCACTGTGACTGTATAGGCACATTGGTGCTTTGGGCTAAATGTTAACGTCAGTATGCTAACATGCGTGTAATGTTCACCATGTTCACCATCTTAGTTTAGCATGTTAGCATGCTAACATTTGCTAATGCCCACTAAACACAAAGCACAGCTGAGGCTGATGGGAATGTCATTAGTTTTGCAGGTGTTTGGTCATGAAACAAATATTGGACTAATTTAAGTTTTGACCTCATGATGGCGCTGGATGGAAATTTTAATGGATCACCAAAGTTATTACAATGTATCCTGCAGGTGACATGAATGCCAAATTTCTTGATAATCCATCTAATAGCTGTGGAAATATTTAAATCTGAACCAAAATGGTGGATGGCACAGGTGTTTTTGGCACTTGGGGGCAGCGGAAATGAGATGTGAACACAACATTGACATGTTAATACCTTTTGATACCGCAAATGCGTGGAGTTATCTATTTACGCATCCAGCTGACACAGAGAAACATCAACATTGATTTGAAGTTGTGTTTCTATGTCCAATATTCACTCTCCCTTCAGCTCTGTTTTTGGTCTCCTGAGTAAGAAATATTTGGGTCTGTAGCTGCTAATTGTTCCACTATGTTCACTAGCTAGTCGCTAACTTTGCCTGTCTGCTGTTTGGTGCTGGGCACCTAGTGTACAATGGATTTTTAGAGCCTTTTCTCTGAAAACAGCTGCCTGCTGCAACCGAAAATGATGCTGATGAGAGCGGTGAGAGTGAACGAAAACAGTAAAGTTACGGGCCAGAAAACCAAAACAATGAGATGAAAGACGCCATAAAGGTCCGTAAAGATGAGGGGAACTGCAGAGTCAGGTGATAATTATCTGTAGGTGTATCTACAATCGGTGTCTAATTTGTTGTCAGACTCACAGTAGACAGTGGCAGTGATGTTTTGTGACTTCACCACTAGAGGAGGCTGAGGTCCTTCAGGTCCCAGTTCTAGCTTGGCTTCACACCAGTACTGGACTCCATCATCTTCTTTACTGGGGGTGATGTTTAAAGTGAAGATCTCAGTCACTGGTTTCTTCTCCGTGTTGTTTTTGGACTGCGGTTGACCCAGTGCTGCCTGTCCTCTGTAGAAGGTCACAATGAGGCTTTCAGCAGGAGCAACATCCTGTACTGTACACTGCAGAGTGTACTGATGATCCTCAGACATCGGCCCAGTGTGATTAACAAAGCTGATGGACACATTATCTGGAGGCTCTGTGGAGATGTGGAAGAAAACAAAGAGACAAGTTGAGAGAAACGTAGCGAGACAGACACACAAAGCAAGCTAGAGGTTGTCAACTACAGCTGACAGATTATAAATCCTATTAAGTGTATTTTTGAAAGAACAAATAAAGAGATCAAATAAAAAATAGTACTGTGACTCCACTGCTTTAGCACTCATTCTGATTATAGATCACTAGCAACAGTGTTTTGTTCAACAGCAAGTTTACTTACGGTAGAGAGTTATAAGCAGGGTGCTACAACACTGGTGTTCAATATTATTAGCATCATTATAAAAGCACATGGGAGATGTGTCCCATTCAGTCATTCTGTCAACCGTCCATGAAATCGTGGTTTCGTTTCTTGTTTTTTCTCCCACAGGGCTTTCCAAACCGAATAAGTTGGTCTTGCAAGCACGACATACAGAGCAGCTGGCAGAGATTGGGTCGCCAAACTTCTTAACCAGTCTGGATGGAGTGAACACAGGTTTATCTGCACAGTTTTCATCTGTAAGACAGACATTAAAGGTTGTGATTTTAAACATTTTGATGTAAAATTTGCATTCAGATACACCATTATTATTATTATTTATATTTTTTCTTAAATAGAATAGCTAGCTCTTCCTGAATTACTGCAGTAGTATTTAAGTTTTTCACAAAAAACTCACAAAAAATACTTTATTTGACATTATGTAGTTATGTTTTTCTAACCATATAAAGGCTATTTGCATTTCTAGTCAATCACCGAATAAATCAATAAGGTAATAGGTTGTCTTATTTAATACAAAGGTCTATGGCTATTATTTCCTGTGATTTCAACAGTTCAAACTGTTTTTAACATATTGAATATCACCTCTTAACTTTAAGAACTGACTGTACAAGTATATTCAGAATGTGACAAAAGAAAGACATGTTTGTGTAAATAACCACACAGGAGACAGCAGCAGATGTGTATAGCTAGTATAGATCTGTATTGCAGCCAAACGTACCACTACAATCTGTATTTTCTGCTGAGATGTAGTCTACCATTCACACACAACACTAAAGGGGGGGTTACCCCAACAGCCCCTTATAACAAGATATCAAATGGTTTGTACATTACTACACTAACTATATAACACTATATCCACTATACAGGGCTATAAACATGTATTACAACGACATTTGTATACTACAGCCTACATAGAAAACCACAATAAAAGAAAGACTAATTTTCAAATCAACAAATCATTAAAAAACACAATAATATATAGCCTAGGCCCTATGATATGACGAGATGTATTTTAATAATTGGATCTGAAGCATGTCCTTGGAGCAATAACTGCTAAATGTCACTGCATCTGATAAAATACAAGTGCTGAGAACATTAAAAACACAACAAAAAAACCCACTAAGCTGTAGCCTGTTTGACGAGCTCACCTCTAATGATACAAGTCTACCGCGATAGCCTACGGAAAACTTACCGCAACTGGACACGTGGAAGTCGTGCAGAAAATTCACCATAGAAACAACCAAAAACATATAACAGAAAAACATTATTCCCGGTTGGTCTTGTAAGGAAGCGAGCGCTCCGGTAATAAAACACAGCTGAACCTGAGGATGGCCAGATTGCGACTGAAATTGAAAGTAAAAGCGCTCCCACTCCCTTGTGACTGTTTATGGAAAAGAGGCAGACGCTCAGTCTCATGTATCCTACTGAATGCTTCTCGGTGATGACATTATTAGAAAGGATATGCGAAACTGAAACTAGTTAGTAATTTCCCGAAGCATTTGGAGGTTTTGGGGAAATCCCATCGGATTTCAGCAGAAGATGACTCATGCGTAGGAGTAAATTTAAAATTACCCACTTAACTAAAGGTACCCCACCCAAAAACATCCACATACTAGGCCTGTCCTATGTCTAGTCTGCACACAAGCAACAGAGCTGAAAGTTTAGGCAGGCCCATTTTTTTTCTGGTGAAGGAATTTTAGTTAACCGGAAACAGACTTCTCTTATCTCCTTCCTGAGAGCACTTCCTCCCTTTAGTAGGGAAATCTCAAAAATCTGCTTTAAAATCCTGAGATTGAAGAACAATTGGTCACCTTTACCCCATCTCAGCTAAATCAAGCTAAATCTATCTCAGCTCCCTCTCTTTATTCTCCAGAAATTCTGGATTTCCAACTTTGTTTCCTACTTCTCTAGTGGTGCCTTGTTATTTATAGTGTGTTTTTATCTGTCTTCTGCCCCTCCCCCACTCCAGCTTGTAGCCAGAGGAGGGCAGGACGCCAAATCAGGCCAGATATGTTAATGGCTCTTTGGTGTTAGGAGAAGAGCAGCAGAGCCGCGCAACTGGCATAGGAAACCCATCAGTGAATTGTGGTATGTCATGTGATTAAATACCACCTGAACCACACCCTCTTACCACAACCATTTTGTAATAAACCATTATCTCTTTATAAAGAGTCAATAAGTTGTCACTAATGGGTTTATAGTTTATAGTCACTTACAAGTTATTAATAATTGCCAGGTTGTGAAAAATGCCTTTGATTTATTTTGATTTATTCATATATCTAGAAAACACACCATCTGTTAAAAGAAAAGTTTGACATTTTGGGAAATACACTTATTTGCTCTCTTGCCAAGAGGATACCACTCTCATCTGTAGGCTATGCTAACAATGAAGTTACAGCTAGCAGACAGTTAGCCTAGTTTAGCATACTTAAAAACAAGACTTAAAACAGGGGAACACAGCTAGCCTGGCTCTGTCCAAGCATAACAACCTCCACAGCTCACTAATTAACACCTTACATCTCGTTTATTTAGTCAATACAAAAAAAACAAAACAAAAAAAACCCACAAGTGTAAAAACACATTGTGGCGCAGCTAAGAAGTAGGTGGCATATGACCCGCCTTAAAACTGCAGCGTGTCTGTGTTTCCACTTAAGTTTCTGTACATAAATGAGATATGTGTTAAACAGTTAGCTTTAAATGTGTTGGTAGATGGATTTTGTTACCTTTGGATAAAGCCAGGCTAGCTGTTTCCCCCTGATTCCAGTCTTTATGCTAAGCTAAGCTAACCGGCTGCAGCTTAATTTTTAGCATTGTTTTTAGAATTTGGTTTTTGTACGTATTAAACAAACAAGATATAACATGGTAATTAGTGACCTTTAGAGGTGCTGGCTGACATATTTAGTTACCTTTGGACAGAGCCAGGCAAGCTGTTTTCCCTGTATGCGCTAAGTAAGCTAACCGGCTGCTGGCGGTAACGTTAGCTTCATATTTAGCATACAAACATGAAAGTGGTATTGATCTGGTCCCAAGATGTTAAAAGACAGACATAAAACATATAACTTGAATTCAACAACAGATTCTTAAAAACAAAACATTAGTGCAAATTAAACCGTATTAATACTCATAAATACAACAAAAAGATTCATAACTCACATTTTATCGATAACCTGTGACCTTACTTCATATCGTAAACTCTGATCTGAACTCCAAAAGTAGGCCGTTCACTGCCTCAACAGGCAGTTGCTATAGAAACAGGTCAAAACTCAATGGTTAATCTCAGTGTCTAATTACTCATTGACCTTGTTAAACTTGCCTCTACATGTTCTTAAACAACTTGTTTTTTGGGTGAAGTTGAGGCAGTTAGCAGTAATGATACACAGTAGTTTGAGCAGGAGACAGTGAGCTGTAACAGTATGACACATAACATAAACAGAGACAGGCTGAACCAGGACCTGGCTGTACCTCTCCATTATCTCCCCTGGATTCCTGTGAAATGGGTGGATAAGTGAAGTATGAACTGAGTCACATGTTAATAAAATATTATCCACAGTTAAACTTCTCTGGTTAAAGTCAGTTTTATCTTTCCATCTTTTATACATTGGCAGAGTAGCCTTTCCACTTCACCATTATTGGAATGAATTGTCTTTAGATGTACTCAAAAATGAATTCATGCACTTGAGCTTTATGTCCACATCGTGCCATTCCCCTACATTGTGAAATGCACTCTGACGTATTTAAAATAAGTTTTCCAGTTCCTCAAAATAACATAGAAGTGAAACATAGAAGTAAATGTAGTTCAGAAAAGGGTTATAGAGAGGAAGTTGACCTTGACATTAAAGTGCTAGAGGGGGGATTTCATACAGGAAGGGTTACTAAACATCAGTGTGAGCTGGATGGGAAATCAGCATGAGCTAAATTTATATATCACAGACGACAGCAGCGTGGGTACTGTCGCATGTATTCACTGAGGTCATGTAGTTTAGTCATACGTCATGAGTGCTGTATCTTAATTAAGAATGATGTAATTTAAAGGGAATACACAGATGATGTTTACTGTTTCATACTGTAGCTCATTAACTAGCCTGCTTCACAGGTGCTGATGTTTTTCTTACAGCCAAATGCAAATGTCCTTTCCCAACAGCATTTTAATCCCCATCTAAGGTGGCAATGTACTTCTTTACATGGCTTTTATAAAAAATAAACGATGAATGGCAGCTTACAATGACCTGCTCAGGTCTACCTGGTTACATGATTCTTAATTTGATTTGCATTGTGAGCATACTGAACTAGACCTTAGCAGATCTTAGAAGGTGAATTCTCATTGCTGCTTTTGTGATGTCGCTATAGGCTCTACCTTTTAATGCTTGTGTATCCTTTTAGATTGTTTAGATATTTAGTTATTTATTATGTATTACACATTCCACAGCTAGTCTTTGAAAGGTTATAGCCTTTGAATGTTTTTAGTTTTATATTTCCTTCTTTTCTATCTACTGTGTGTGTGTTGATCTTGGTGGTGAGATACTGCATACAATTGCCCTTACAAGGATTAATAAAGTTGTATTGAATTGTGATAAATCAAACTCTTCACTTGCCATATCTGACAGATCTCTGTCCTTTTCTGTAGCACATTGTCCTCTTCAGTCTTTTGCATGTCCTTTTACATTACGTTTTAGCACTCACATTTACAAACTTTTATTGTTTAGTTTGCCTGAAAGTGGGCCATATGTACATTTGACATATATTCATATTTTTATATCTTTGAATTTATATTTTATATTACACTACAGCAAACCCTTAATAAGTATTCCACACTGCATTTCACTTCATGTATTTCTTGTATATGTAACAAATAAAACCTTTGAATCCTTGAATCATTACATATCTTATTAATCACTGTGACTTTATTTTGGTGTCTAACACAATTCTAGAGAACTGGACAGGTAAGAGGGGTGAGGTTTGTCCTAGTTGCAACCTGCCCATATAGCGTTTTGCCCTGGATTCACAGAGGCATTAATGTCATATAATATATTTAAACAGTCACACATTGCTCAGTGCTTTCATATTAAGTTATTTGAGGTATCAACAGTTTGTCACAATATAAGACACATCATTCCTTTCTTACTAAAGACAAAAAATATCCCTTTTGATAACTTTACTGTAGGTGTGATTATGGACTGGATCACATAGTTTAATTGCAAATATTTAAACTTAAATAGAGAAAATTAAGGCCTATAAAATCCAATCATTTCCAGAAAATGTCATAATCAGGTAATTTTGATATAAATATTGACAGTGGCGCCTCCCAGTGGTATTTTGAAAAAAGACACTGTGGCAGCAATGCAGACTGCTGCCTGCTGTTTTTTTGGGGGGAAACATCAAAGCTGTTACAGGTTGAAACTACCACAACATTGTGTCTGTCAAGTAGAAGTAATGATGTGAATAATGTACTTATTAGTAATAAAAGAGGAAGCCCTAAATGCTGTGAATTATTCAGTATGTAAGGTGATGCCTAAAAACTGTGGTACAAGAGCAAAATCCTGTTTATCCTGTTCAGAGCTGGGAATAGTTCAGCTTTTCAATGAGAGGAAATGGGCTTGGAAAATTGCTCTGATTGTAATCTTGACTAAACAGTAGAGATTAATTCAACTTTTATACCTATTAAAGATTGATGTACATGGACATGAATAATGAAAATACTTTATTTAACTGAATAAAACACAAATATAATGTAACATATTATACAAAGGCAGGAAAAACAAATATGGCAATGAGATAACACTTACTGACAGTGTTTTTCCCCTTTCTGTTTAACTTCTAATGAAATATAGCCTAATTTAATGTATTGTAACTTATCAATCACTACAGTGTCTTCTGAGCAGGGCCATAGCCACGATTTTAGAAATACTGAGGCTTTGAGCCATGGAGCTCTTGCAATACTTTTTTTATTTCTATTTGATTTATTTAGTTCACTGTACATTATTTTTCCACAAATGTTCTTTCCTACTATGAAGGTCTAAATGTTGTTTCTAAGCCTTCTCTGCATTGCCAGGAATAAAATTGTGGTGGAAAAAGTCTGAGTACCTTATAACAATGAGAACCTCAATACATTCTGAGTACCAGACCAAAATACATCCGTTGCATCGAGTATCGAAAAGTGTCAAGTATTCAAAGTTGGTACTGAAAGCTTAGACAGATTTTTACGCTTGTTTACTTATTCTTTGATAGGATATTTCCTGATTTAAATTAGGAAACCTTTTTATCTTTAAACTATATTTTATTGAAGCATAGTTCCTTATTTAACACTTATGTATTGAGCAGTTTGGAAAAAGCAGTGTACATGTTTATATACCCTAAAGTAAACATTTAAGACAAATTTAAGTACAGCAACTCTTATATACTACTACTACTTGTTAGAATCAGCCTGTAAAATACTCACTATGTGTACGTTTTTAACTGTACAATGTAACTACAGCCCTTGTTCTGATTAGACAGAGAGGCGGAAATTATCATTTTAAACACTGCTCACTTGGTAGATTGCAGTCCAGCGACCTCTAGTGGTGAAACATCAGTATTACATTGTGAAAAGTAAGCTTGTCTATTTTAAAAACTGATTTAACATTGTGTCATTTTAAATATCAAAACAATCAGAGAAGAAATACCCCCCTTAAACACAATTATCCTACACTCTGTAGTCTGTCATGGAGACGACGAAGGAAGATGGAGATGATGATAACCAGCACAACTCCTGATGCCACGGTTAGTAAAAGGAGCAAGTATGTGTCTGCATAATCCCCTTCTAGAGGAAAAAAGAGGAAACAGAGTACTTTAATTATGGCATATCAAGGCAACAAGAAAGTAATATTGAAAACAATATTGGGAGTTGCTTTTCAGTGATTCACTTTACAGCTTGAACTCACCTTGGACATCCACGTTAAACAACACATTGATAGTTCCTAGCTCATTGCTGACAGAACAGATATACAGCCCTTTATCCTCAAAAGCAACAGAGCTGATAGTGAGAACGTTGCCATTGAAGGGGGAAAGGTGAGCTGGGAGGGTCCAGGTGTACGAGGGGCTGGGGTTTCCCAGAGACGAACAGTTCAATTGTAGACGGTGTCCTGATGGGATGCTGATCAGGTCTGGATATGATGGCTGATCCAGCTGAGGCCTAACTGTGTACCAGATGAGGATAAATACAACACGTCATTAAAGCAAAAGCAAATAAGTAAACAAGCGGTCAATTAATGTAAAAGACAAAAACAGAATAAGCAAGTATCTACTGTTTGAAAGTCTCCCTGTTAGGGCTGGGCAATATGGCTGAACAATATTTTTCAATATCAATATATACTGTATCTCTATATGGCAAATGTATGCAGAGTGGCATGTCAAATATTTAATTTCTGCTCAAAACTGTGTTCCACTTTTGTGCATTATATCAGAAAACAAACATGTCAAAGAAGAACTAGAAGGAAAAGTTCAACATTTTAGGAATGTATTCGCTTTCTTGCAGAGAGTAAGATGAGATCGATATATGAAGCTGGAGCCCAGGGTCTTGGGGGACTGGAAACAGGAGGAAAAAGCTAGTCTGGCTCTTTCCAAAGGTAAAAAAAAAATCTGCCAACTAATAAAGCACATTAATTAAGCTGTTATATATCTAACTTGTTTGTTTAATCCGTACAAAAAACCGAAGTGTAAACAGAAGTTGTGGTTTTACAGGGGGTTATGTGGCGGACTATTTCTTGGCGGGGGGCAGCAATTTCCTGGAGAAAACCACAAGCTGTGTCTAAATTCAGGGGCCGCATCCTTCGAAGGCTTCATTTGAAGACCGAATGTGTCCCGTTTCGAAGGCTCCTTCAAATGCAGCCGAGTTCCTTACTTCGGATGCGGCCCCTGTAGCTACAACTTCTTTTTTCTTTTTAGTGTTTTGCCGCCAGCAGTTGGTTTCGGATGAACATTCTGTTGCTATAGAGACAGAGCGCAACGCGTCATACTCTGAAAACCACGCCCACCAGAGGGGAAAACGATCGGCGCCACAATATGCAACCACGGGCTGAAACGCTAACAAAATGCCCGTAGCTAGCTAAAAACATTAGATTTCAGCATGTCAAAGGATTATTTTAGCACCATATGTCTACCAGAGAGGACAAACTCAATATTGTCGCTCTATCTCAGTGTCCCTTCTCAAGCTAAGTTACTGTAGTTAGCTAAGGCACTTGCAAACATAATACTGCAGAGCTTTCTGATTTAGCCACATGACACTACACAAGTTACTTACTGTCAAAATGCTTTAGCTTAACTTACAGCAATATAGTTAGTTTTTCGGTTCGGCAGCTTATAGTTCTTGGTTGTTTACCCTGTTGGTAGTGCATCCCACCACACAGCAGCTTTTAGGCATGTTTCTGTTGTTTACTAGCAGACAGAAGTGACAAGGAGGCACCTTCACGCAATACAAAGTCAATGGAGAGCGATGAATTGTTTTCCCCTCCGGTGTGGGCGGGACTTAAATGCGCTCTATTTCTATAGCAGCCCCTACTGGCACAGTTCCATAGCAGTTACAGTTTAACTGACATTGTTACTTCCACCATTTTGTAAGATCTGTGACCAAGAAATATTGACAGACACCTTTTCTCAACCCCACAAATGCCCTTGATGGAGCATTATCTGTAGGTACTGTAGTCCAGTACGGTTTACACAGTTTCATAGTTACTTCCAGTGAAAACTACAGACACAAATTCCTTGTCTTCAACCTTTATTGGAAGTGTGTTTAGCTTACTGCATAGCTGTGCACCTACACGCATAGTGACGGCAGAAGATTTACACTTCGGTTTTTGAATGGATTGCTTTAGATGTGCTGGTAGGCAAATTTTGTCACCTTTGGACAGAACCAGGCTAGCTGTTTCCATCTGTTTCCAGTCTTTATGCTAGGCTACGTTATCAGCTACTGGCTGTAGTTTCATGTTGCCCGTAGTGGTATCAATCTTCTCGTCTATGTTAACTCTCGGCTTCTTTGTTAATCGAAATTTGCTCAGAACATGTAATTTGGACAACTGATTTTGTTTTTCATGATGACAAAATATGATCACATTATCATGATACAATTCAAATTCAAAGCTGATAAATAATATTATTAAATCATTGCTCAGCCATGGTTGAATTTGTTATTGTTGCAGTACAGACGTGAGAGCTGTATCAATCTTCTTATCCAACTTTCAGAAAGTAACTATTCCTTTAATATGGGTATACATTGTAAAAGTGAACAACAGGATGACCAAAGATCAACTGTTTTGAAGGCAGTCTAGACTTATGTGTTTTGTTATGGTTCTTTGGTTTTGTTGAGGTGTGTTGATTTCTTGTTGTCAGACTCACAGTAGACAGTGGCGGTGATGTTTTGTGACTTCACCACTGGAGGGAGCTGTGGTCCTTCAGGTCCCAGTTCTAGCTTGGCTTCACACCAGTACTGGACTCCATTATCTTCTTTACTGGGGGTGATGTTTAAAGTGAAGATCTCAGTCACTGGTTCCTTCTCTGTGTTGTTTGTGGTCTGTGGTTGACCCAGTGCTGCCTGTCCTCTGTAGAAGGTCACAATGAGGTTTTCAGCAGGAGCAACATCCTGTACTGTACACTGCAGAGTGTACTGATGACCCTCAGACATCGGCCCAGTGTGATTAACAAAGCAGATGGACACATTATCTGGAGGCTCTGTGGAGACAAACAGAGAGAGATGTAGAGAGACAGACACATACACAGTGAGATACAGGTTGTAAACAACAGTTTAGCTTTAGATTATAAATGATTAAATCATCACTAGCAACAGTGTTTTGTTCAACAGCAAGTTTACTTACGGTAGAGAGTTAGAGGCAGGGTGCTACAACACTGGTGTTCAATATTATTAGCATCATTATAAAAGCACATGGGAGATGGGTCCCATTCAGTCATTCTGTCAACCGTCCATGAAATCGTGGTTTCGTTTCTTGTTTTTTGTCCCACAGGGCTTTCCAAACCGAATAAGTTGGTCTTGCAAGCACGACATACAGAGCAGCTGGCAGAGATTGGGTCGCCAAACTTCTTAACCAGTCTGGATGGAGTGAACACAGGTTTATCTGCACAGTTTTCATCTGTAAGACAGACATTAAAGGTTGTGATTTTAAACATTTTGATGTAGAATTTGCATTCAGATACACCATTAAAGCAACTTTCACACACAATGTCATTCAAGCAACAAAATGTTATATTAGTGCTAACAGTGTTTTTGTTTGTTTATTCAAAGTATTTATATTTTTTCTTAAATAGAATAGCTAGCTCTTCCTGAATTACTGCAGTAGTATTTAAGTTTTTCACAAAAAAATCACAAAAAATACTTTATTTATTTGACATGTAGTTATGTTTTTCTAACCATATAAAGGCTATTTGCATTTCTAGTCAATCACTGAATAAATCAATAAGGTAATAGGTTATCTTATTTAGTACAAAGGTCTATGGCTATTATTTCCTGTGATTTCAACAGTTCACCTGTTATTATTATTATTATTATTATTACTGATGTATTAACACGTAAGCAACATTTTATAGTTTTATTTATAACAATGCATTATATTTTATAAGCTCATGTGTTTTGTACAAAATCTAAATCTGTAAAGTAGCAACTAAAATTGTCAAATAAATGTAGCGGAGTAAAAAGTACAACATGTCATGAATTGTAGCGGAGTAGAAGTAAAGTAGCATGAAATGGAAATACTCAAGCAAAGTACAAGTACCACAAATATTTATACAATAGGCTACTTAAATAAATCATCCACTGTATCAACAAGTGACATTTTAACAGTTTTTTAACTACTTACCACAACTGGACACATGGAAGCCACGCAGAAAAGTCACCAAAGACACAATCAAAAGTATGAAATGGAAAAACATAATTTCCTATTCGTTTTGTGAAAAATAAAGCAGTCTGGTATCAAAATTTTGAACAGAAAAGTGGTCAGAAAATGGGTGGAAAAGTCAAATTGCACACTTTAATTCTATTCCGTTTTTTCTGCAAAAGTTAAGCAGTTTGGGAGCAGTGCAGTGCAATCTCTTTTCACAGCAAACCCCCTGTTTTTGGTCGTTTTCTATCTGTTACGTCCCTAAGTTACCTCAAACATAGATATAATACGAAACTCAGCCTATCATCAGACCCAGAAGCATTAAAGGGGCTGGGTTCACAAAGATATTTTAGACCGGTCTGTAGTGATAGATAAGTCTTAATTTCACTCTTATCGTTTTCGTTTCGTTTTACAGTGAGAAAGACTTATCCAGCTTAAATCCCAAAAAGTTAGCCGCCCTAGCTAACTCTAAAGACCCATGTTTCCATGGCGACAGTTTGTGACATCTGCTGACTAGAGGCACCAAATGACAAAAAAAAAGAGAGAGTAAAACATGTCTGTTACACATGTACAGCAGCGGGGCGCCCCGGTAACCCACCTGGCAGAGCGCGTATCAAGGCTGAGTCCTTACAACAGCGCCCCCTATGCTGCCTGAAGGCCCTTCTTTTTACCCTGGCTATCACTTCTCTCGCTGTTGTCAACACCATCGAATAAAGTAGAAATGCCAAAAAAAAATATGAAATAATTAAATACAAAAATAGGCTACATAAATACATCATGAGGGCATCGTCAGTCATTTTCGTTTGCCCAAAATCTATCCTGAGCCGTACTGAACCGACGAGTCAGGCAGATGGTAGACTGACAATGACGATATGTTGCTATGGTCATGTTTACAAAGAATGGAATAAAATATATGAAATAAAATTATTTCGAGTCTGTTATTTTAGGCCAGTGTAATTATTTTAGTCATGCCTGTAACTATATAATGAAGCTTCCTCTTAATATTATATTGCAAACTTTAAACTTTAAAACGTTTAATTGCCAACATTGACAGTGAAAGGAGAACTGCACTCGGTGTGTATCCCTGATGTTTCTCTGAAAATGAGACGACAAAAAACAAAAGCGCATATGGGTGCAGGAGCGCAAAACAGCTTCTCGTTCATGGATATGTTTCATATGTTCTCGGTTTCCAGATCGCCCATGTTTTCTCCTTGTGTGAGGGAGCTACGTAACATCCGGTTGTAAATTCCGTCGCAGAGGACGGTAACAAATTAAAATATTTTAACTAAATAACGTTGCCAGTGTCCCGGTGTCCTAATTTTACCGTTTACTCTCGTCCACTAAAATGATATCCGGTTTGCCGTCTTCCTGAATCTAAATGTATTAGGCTACTAAAAATGAGTTCCTCGGTAACCCAATCGTCACAGCGTATTCCCCATAACCGCAATGTCGCCGGTTCGATTCCAGTCGGGGACCTCTGTTACGTACTCCCTTATTTTCACCGTTTCCGGTCTGCCTTTTTACTGTTAATTGTCCAATAAGACGAATATGACAAAGAAAAAACTTTAGGCTTTACATTATGTAGCCTACACGTGTGCGATTCTTCCCAGTTTACAGTGTAATTACCTATAACGTTGTACTAGTAGACTTACAGTACATGCATACATGTAGGTACAAGGGAACAAGATATACAAGAGTACTTATTTTACCGATAGGCTACAGTATGACCATTGCTGAGCAACTTTTTGTTTTCTGTTAAAGTACCATATCACCGATTTTGAACTCTGAAGCCCAGTAACTCTTTATGTGATGACTGTTGTGCAGATCATGTTATAGTTTTATTTTTAAATGTATTTTCCCCTCGCTTCCTATTAAACTCAAACGGCAGACTCTTGAAACTTTCTTTAGTTATGTAATCCTCAGCACTGTGAATGTTAAGGGGGTATTATATTTTGAGAATGCATACTTATCTTTTGGATGTGGTAAGAATCCTAACAGCTGCATTTTGGATTACTGGGTGGAATGAAGTAGAACGACGGCCTTTTTCTAGTTCTATGTGTAGGCCATTCCTTAATAATTCAGAATTTGAAGTCAACTTTTGATATGTCCATTGTTTTTACACCAAAGAAAATGAATTGTGTGACTTTTTTGTACATTTATATGGTACAATTTGTATACTGTATATTGTTCTTTTTACATATGGCATTGTATTTTGTTGCCTCACAGGAACAAGGTCATGACCTTCACTCCAGAAGGGACCCTCTTTCTTTGTAGGTTTCCTCCAAGTTCCTCCCTTATTCCAACAACACACAGGTCAGGTCAACTGGAAATTTTAAATTGCCTTTCCTTCTTGTAAATATTGTAAACATTTAATTCAAAGTCACATAAACAAGTTCATTATACTGTAGCAGCATACCACCCTTCAGTGATATGAGTTTAGTATTGCATCAAAGTGTTTTAACAGGCTGTGGCGTAATTCAGCTTTTCCTGATACATGATGTATGGGCAAATTAAATACTGGATGTCTACAGTGGGATCTTGAATCAAGAATGGAGAATTGAGTTAAATTCTTTCTTTCTTTTATTTTATTTAAAACCTCGGAAAACACATTGAGGGAGAACCCTTATTTTCAATGGTGCCAAGGTACATAAAATAAATGCAGACACAATGAAAATCCTCAAAAAATTAAAACCTTTATTCCAATTAATTGTTGACGTACATTGACAAGCATAAACTGGTAAAAACAAACAAGTGTCCCCTTGGTCAAAACTGTGTATTTCGATGTAACCACTGGGAGACGCCAAAGTTACACATGCTGGATTTCATCGAATAAAACACCAACTGAATGTTACAACATATCATACAGGAAACACAGTTATAGCAACAATAACATTTATGGCACTTTTAAAACAGTGTTTTTAGCCATGCTAGCTGTGTGGCTCTAGGAATGTCGGTCTGCCAGTCAGTCCACTACTTCTACGGTCCAGACTGAAATATCTCAACAACTATTGGATGGTTTGCCATGAAATTTGGTACAGATATTCATGACCCCCAGATGATGAACCCTAATGACTTTGGTGATCTTCTCACTTTTCCTCTGGCATCACCATGAGGGTGGTTTTGAGTGAAATATCTCAACATCTACTATGGATTTGCACAAAATTTGGTACAAACATTAATGTCAGAATTGTAATAATTTTGGTGATCCTCTGACCTTTCATCTAGCGCCATCATCAGATCAAACTTTAAATTTGTCCAATACTTTACTTTCCCAACAGCCTCAGCTGTACTTTGTGTTCAGTGCTAATTAGCAAATGTTAACATGCTAAACTAAGATAGTAAACATGATAAACATTATACCCGGCAAACATCAGCACGTTAGCATTGTCATTGTTAGCATGCTGACATTAGCATTTAGCTCAAAGCACCACTCTGTACAGCCTCACAGAGCTGCTAGCATGGCTGTAGAATTGTACTGTTTTTTTAACTGTCAATAAAATATAGCCACTATAACTTATCTATCTAAATGATTACGGTATGTTCCGTTTATGCATATGCAGAAAAGCAAAAATCATTTAAACACTACTCACTTGCAAGCTAATGCCCTCTAGTGGTTAAACATCAGTATTACATTGTAAAAAGTTAGTAAACAGGCTGGCTTCTCAATGTATTTAGTGAACTGACTGTATTGAGATCAGATGTGAGTTATAAAAATGCCCTTTAATGCACAATTATATTTTTAGTGGCATAAATATTACATGCTATTGTTCTAGAAACAACCCTCCTTATACGTTCTCTGGGAATGAGCTCAAACCAGAGGAGAGAATAAAAGCATAAAACACATTATGAACCTGTGAATCAGTATGCTGCTGGTACTCCTGTTCGGTACGGTTGTTGTCTTTGTGGTCGTTGTGGTTGTTGGCGGCAATCTGGTTGAGGTTAACTCCAAACCTACGGACAAACAGACAATTGACTTGTGATTGTGTCATCTTTAAATGAAGGACTGACATCAACCATGTTTCCTCTTTTGTAAATATTCTGTAACTTTTGATCAGTGATGGCACATCTATACATTATCATATTTACATTCATGTCGTTGGTGACACAATTTGTCTTTTTGAGTGTGTAGTTGATTGCAAAGACTCGAATCATTTGTTTAGGTAAAGAAAGAAGTAAGTTTTTGAACTCACCTTTGACAACCACATTAAACTTCACAGTGACAGTCCCCACATCGTTGCTGACAGAACAGGTGTACTGCCCTTCATCCGCAGAAGTTACAGACTTGATAGTGTGAACGCTGCTGCCAAAGTGGGAAGGTTTAGCTGACGGGAGCGTCCAGGTGTACGAGGGGCTTGGGTTTCCCACAGCGGAGCAGTTCAGTTGTAGAGGGTTTCCTTCTGTGATGGTGATTGGATCGAGATGTGACGACCTCTCTAGTTGAGGCTTATCTGTGTGTTGAGAGAGAACACCTGTCATTAATGCAAAAAGCAAAGTGCACACTTACACTTACAGATAAGTAAACGGTCATCAAATCAACGCTTTGTGGCGTTTTGTGGGTACCTTTGTTATAATACACACATTTATATACATATTAGAGGTGCTGGTAGGCAGATTTTGCTCCCTTTGGACAGAACCAGGCTAGCTGTTTCCAGTCTTTATGCTAAGCTAAGCTAACCAGCTCCTGACTGTAGCTTCATATTTACAGTACAGACGTGAGAGCTGTATCAATCTTCTTATCCAACTTTCAGAAAGTAACTATTCCTTTAATATGGGTATACATTGTAAAAGTGAACAACAGGATGACCAAAGATCAACTGTTTTGAAGGCAGTCTAGACTTATGTGTTTTGTTATGGTTCTTTGGTTTTGTTGAGGTGTGTTGATTTCTTGTTGTCAGACTCACAGTAGACAGTGGCGGTGATGTTTTGTGACTTCACCACTAGAGGAGGCTGTGGTCCTTCAGGTCCCAGTTCTAGCTTGGCTTCACACCAGTACTGGACTCCATTATCTTCTTTACTGGGGGTGATGTTTAAAGTGAAGATCTCAGTCACTGGTTTCTTCTCTGTGTTGTTTTTGGACTGCAGTTGACCCAGTGCTGCCTGTCCTCTGTAGAAGGTCACAATAAGGTTTTCAGCAGGAGCAACATCCTGTACTGTACACTGCAGAGTGTACTGATGACCCTCAGACATCGGCCCAGTGTGATTAACAAAGCTGATGGACACATTATCTGGAGGCTCTGTGGAGACAAACAGAGAGAGATGTAGAGAGACAGACACATACACAGTGAGATACAGGTTGTAAACAACAGTTTAGCTTTAGATTATAAATGATTAAATCATCACTAGCAACAGTGTTTTGTTCAACAGCAAGTTTACTTACGGTAGAGAGTTAGAGGCAGGGTGCTACAACACTGGTGGGCCTTATTATCATCATTATAAAAGCACATGGGAGATGGGTCCCATTCAGTCATTCTGTCAACCGTCCATGAAATCGTGGTTTCGTTTCTTGTTTGTTGTCCCACAGGGCTTTCCAAACCAAATAAGTTGGTCTTGCAAGCACGACATACAAAGCAGCTGGCAGAGAATGGGTCGCCAAACTTCACTACCAGTCTGGATGGAGTGAACACAGGTTTATCTGCACAGTTTTCATCTGTAAGACAGACATTAAATTAGACAATATTGATTTTAAACGGTAAATCAGAGCTATTGTTGATAGTAGCTTTGCTTTTGTTTGTTCAATTTCGTATATTTTCTTTAAGACAATGGCCAATCTCTCATTAATTGCTGAAATTGTATGTTGCCAGGCAAATTGGGAGTATAAGTACAAACGAACACAATGACTAAAATTAAGCAACTGTCCTGCTTTAATGTACTGTATGTGTATCTTATGTGGCCTAATTATTTTATATATACAGTACATACACAATTGAGTTTTGTGCACCGGAAATAAACAATATCCACACATTCTAATTTTACCTGATGTAGTTATGTTGTATGTTAATGTTTTTATTTATACAAGATATTTGATAGTTTGATAGATAATTATATAACTTGATTTGTCCAGCACTTTACAAGATCAAAATTACTAAGTGCTTAAACAAAATACAGAAGGATGAATGACCAAAGGAATCACAAAAAGAACAGTCAAATGTGATTTAAAAATAAAGGCACTGGATGGAAAATGTAAAAACATATTAAAAGACTAAAACACCCCTTCATATTAAAGTATGTCTTGAATTGTAGAGGTGTTACTGAGTTTGTAAGACTAAGGTTGAACAACAGAAAAAGGAACAACCAGTACACACCACCATAAGAAATCATAATCTAATTTATACAGGGAATAATAACAGGGAATAAAGCCATTTCTGGGGCTACAGATGGAAAACTCTTCACTTACCGCAACATGACACACCGCGCAGAAAACTCATCAGGGAAGCAACCAAAAGAGTGAAACGGAAAAACATTATCCCCAGTTATTGTTTTGGTCAGACAAATATTAAAAACCGTCGAACATAAAACCCAAAGTTGGTCAGAAAGTGGATGACTTCACTCAGTTTCTATCCCGGTAGAACAATGATGGCAGCGCAGCCTGTTTTCACACCACACATCCTCTCTAAGTTTGTTCGCAGTCAAGTCTTCAAAGTTGGTAACTTGGAACGTTAAAGTGAAAGCAGGGCATTGTTAGCGGTCAGGGAGCCACTTTGAAATCAGGCCAGGCTCGTCTCCACAGAGGCGCTGCTGGTTTATACATCCCCTCCCTACATATCATCATACATAATCTGAGTGCTCCCTCTCTCATCTTTACTCAGCGGACTGCCCTGACTCTTATTTTATTGAAGCCTAATAAAGACAGAAAATGAAAAATGAAAACGTTCAGACTGCACCTTGGCCTATAAAAATGTATAAAAAAAAACAACAAAACCTTTTCTATCTCTTATTGTTTCTAAATGTAGCAGTTGAAGCAATTCAGCATATTTGATGAAGATGATGTACTTGAATGATTCTTGCAAGTTTTAGTTTCTTCGTATCCACATGGTTGAAATGCACTTATTGTAATAAATATAATGTAATGTAAATAGGATAAAAGTGAAAGTAGAAAACATCTTCATTCAAATTAGAGAAAGAGTAACTACACAAATAAATATCTACAGTGCAACTAATGCTTCAATTCAATATATTTAAGGTCAAATAAAGAAAGAAGCCAAATTAATTCTAAATATCTTTCAATAAATTTACAATTTTGTGGATTCTTTCTGCAATTTGAAAAGGTGAGGCTTTGTCTATCTGTGAGCCATTTTCTGTTTTCTGTTATTGGCCTTTTTGACTTTTCATAGCAGGAAAAGCTCTGGTGTTATTAATAATCTGAATGATGGCTGAACTCCGTTTAAGGTGAGCCACTTTGACCAGGGTCCTGGTGTTGTTTGTGCCGTTTCACTGGACTAGCAGGGACAATTAATGGAACCGAGCCATTGTTAATGTCGGTAGTTACACCAGTGCTTTTCTGGCTGTGACAAGTCAAAATGAAAGTTATGGTTTATCCAGCGTAACATTGTTTTTATGTTGTTGTTTTGAGCACAAGCAGAACTCCATTCCCCTCCATTATACTGGGTTAGCGGCAGAAATCTAAAACAAATTGGGTTTTTGAATTTGGGTAACAGACCTTTGAAGCCCAAGGTTTTTCTGCTTGCATTAAATGGAAAGTCCCACTACACCCTCATGCTATTAATCTAAGGAAATGCCCACAGATGACAAGCTTGGAGTGTACACAGGAGCAACATTCAGACATACCGATCTGTGCACACGATATCTGTAGGCCTATAGGTGGTCTACACACGAGAAACAAAACTGAAAGTTCGGTACTTCAGGTCAGCAAAGCAGAGGAGGTTTTGTGCTCATAATAAAAATAAAGGAATTCAAGGAAAAGGAGTGCAGAGCTGTAGGCAATTGTTCCTCAACTTCCCGGGGATCTTTATCGCTCAGTTTCCTGACAGCCCTCCCATGATTACTGGACACGTTCAAGTACCACTCTACAAGTCTCATTTATTCTTCATGAGTCCATATACCAGTACCAACTGTTTTTTGTTTTTTTGTTTTTTTTTTTTTAACTGTATTGTTATGTTTATAGGCAGAGGAAGGAAGAACTCATATCACAGGAGCAGTCTTGGAGATGTTTTCATGACAAAAGGTGAAAGAACAGCAGAGCGACACAATCGAAATAGACAGAGGTGTCATGCAGAGTCTGACTTCTAGTTACAAAACCATCTGAAAGTTAGGCTGCCTGACAACAAAAACAAGCTCTGCAGACATCAGCGACCAAACATCCTCAGTGGCCATTTTACATGTTAGGAAGATTGCCATATTATATAACAGTGGACTGGCTCTACTCCTTTTACAGAGTTACTGCATTTGTAAACCGATTGGTGAAACAATTGTTGTTCCAATTTCAATGGGTTTCTCTGTGCATACAGTGGCAACAAGACTCAGTTTTAGTTTTGAGATATTTGTCTCTCAGCCTTTTCTGCTTCGACCCCAATATAATGGAGGTGAATGGTAGTCTGTTTGTGTTGCATTGAAAAATTACATTTAAACAAGACTTTGTTTAAGGCTAGCGGCTCTGCAAGGCTGTACTTTGGCACAATGGTGCTTTGAGCTAAATGCTAACATGCTCATATTTAGCAGGTGTAATGCTTACCATGTTCACTATCTTACTTTAGCGCATTGGTGTAATGATTAGATTAACACTCCCACCACACAGTGTCACTATTGCTACACAGGAGTCAGGAGGTTGTCCAGCAGGAACCACGGGGTGGTACGTAATGTCAACATGTGGTAACATTAGCTGTTGTAATATAGCAATAAAGCTATGAGTTGAACTAGAGAACTGACTAAGTTCATCTTTACAACAACAGAATAAAACAATTGGTATGCTAACATTTGCAAAGTAGCTATGCATATAAATACCTCCCCTACATATGCATTCTGAGCCTCTGCAATGACAAATCAAATTGAACTTACAGTAGATGTGTTTTCTTCAGTCGTCTCTTCATTTGTGTCTTGAACTTAAGTCCATATTCAGACGGGTGACAAATTAAAAAAAACCCTGACATGAATAAATGAGTGGAGAAAGATAATAAATGCAGATTTACTGCCATAGGAGTCACTGAATGGTTTGATGAGTATGAGTATCTGCTATTTCATTCATTTGGTCAGTATCTAAAGCTCATGATCATAAGCAGGGATTAGTACATATAATGACTGGTACTCTTCACAACTACAGTCTGAAACAATGCCCACAAGCCTGCCAATGCTGCACCAATCAGTTCATACATCTCTTACTACGTCTTAAAAGGTATCCTGTGGAGTTTTTGACCACTAGTGGCGCTATGGAGTAATGTTTTGATGAGCGGGCTCTCATGCTATTCCACTGATTGATAGTTGATGGTGGTAAATGTGCCAAGAAACACATGAACGTGCCAGGAGAGGAAGGGGGAAAAAAGACTGCCAGCGAGCAAACATGGATGTAAGTTTCAAAATATGGCAAAAAAAACAAAAAACAAATCTGCTTTGCCAATGTTTTATGAGGTAAAGCCAAGCACTCTGTTTTTAGGCTTCCAGGATACACACGACGTGTTTTGGTGAGAAAAAGTAAATGTAAATATAACTTTTGCTTGTTTCAAAGAAAACTCCACAGGGTACTTTTAACGAAACTTGTAAACAAGACCCCAAGAATTTGGGAAGTTCCCCGAAGGATACCCATCACTTTTTGCAGAGTACCACGGCCTCAGACTTTGAGGTGTTGAATCCCATCCTAAACGCCTTACACTGGGCAGCAAACAGCCAACGGATTCTGTGTATGAAAAACAGGATGGGAATCGGTGACAATGCACAATCTTGATTGAGTCCAACACCCACCGAGATCACATCTGGCAGACTGACCTCTTCCGTGTCCTTGCACTAAAGACCTGGGGCCAGTTTCACCAAATCTGCAACAAGATCTCTTTCTCCTCGCTCATTTTGACACGCCTCATCAAAACAAACAGCATACATGCGACCCATGTGTGAGCTTGTGGGAAAGCTGCGCAAGATTGACAAATGTATCTGCAATATGCGAGCGACGGTTATTTGTGAAACATGACGCTGCCACTCTTTGTGATCCGCACTGAGCAGCATGCTCTCTCAGTGCTTTTGTTCCTACGAGGAAATTCAAGTTGCTCCTCCTGAATCTGAAGTTCAACGATCGGCCAGAGACTCCTTTCTGGCACACTGGCATTAGTGTTCTCGGGGGAGACTGAGCAGTGTGATACTCTGATAAGTGGAGCAATACCTCAAAGCTGTTCTTGTCACTGTAGTGTGCCACAAAATTGTACTAATAAACATGCCCACTTATCTGCAAGATGAATGCAAGTCAATAATGTAATGTAAAGCATTTTTATTGATCATTTTAGGTTACATAGCATAAAAAAGGGAACACAAAACTAAATTTAAGACAAAAACCTTGACAACAACAAAGAAATCACGAAGAAAAAAATGTACAAAGAAATCCCTGTTCTGTAAAACCAGAAGTGAATCTGTCAAAGAACCTGATGACATGAAACTATTTGTAAAATTACATTATTTAAGCTTTATCACAACAGTCTGATCGTTTCTGAACTTTTTAACTCAACTTGAGGCTTAAACTTCAAAAGCCTTATAACGTAAGTAATGTGATACCAGGTCATGCCAGGTAAGGCCAAGTGCAGGCCATACACGGTCCATGATTGCTCTCATGGTATGCAATAATTCCAGTGACGCTCGTTTGGTAACACCTGACCGAGCCGCAGGCAGCAGCTGATGGTGGGCTCATAGAAAACCGTGTCCGGTTCCTCAATCTTCACTTTCGTCTCACTTTTTGTCTGGCGCTCGGAGCGGGAGAACAGCGAGGGTTTAGGACCTTTAACCAGAGTTTTCTTCGTCAAACAGCCCATGTCTATGAGTGCCTGTGAGAGAAATAAGGAGGGTGATATATCAGTTAGTATTCAATGTATAGTTAAAGAAATCAAATTGTTTCTCCTTTTTTTCTGACACAGAATGAGAGTAAGCATGTGAGCTTATGTCGGCGACAGTATTTCCGTTTACCTGCACCAGGTCCAGCACCGCCATTGGCTGCAACACATCTTTGTAATGCTCCACGAGCGTCTGCTGCGTGAGTCCGGGTCGGGACATGACGTAGTAAAGAACGGCCTCCAGCATGCCCTTACACACCTGCCGGTTCAGTTTGCCGTCAACCATGCGCCACGGCCGGCTGATGAAACTCACATTTTCACTGCGTGGATTAGAGGTTCGTGATGGACACAGAAAGAAGAAAGAGGTGACACACAGGAAAGGGAAACGCACAATTAACTGCAATAAGATAATTAGTCAAATCAATCCCTCACAGTCTGTACTTACTCAACATCAACATCTGCTGGTCCTGTTGGTGGAGAGCCTGCTTCCTCATCTCTTTCATCATCTCTATTGTCCTCTCTGGCTCTAAGCTTTGTCTTTTTTTCTTGTCTTTCCGCAGTTTCCTCCTCCACCTTTCCTTCCTCTTCAGGCTGCATCTGCTTTTCTCCCTCCTCATCCAAGTTCAACAATTTCTCTCCGCTTCCCTCATCTGCCCGCTCTATCTGCTTTTCCAGCTGTTCTCCCTCATTCAGTTTCCCTCTTGTTATGTCACTCGACAATCCCTCTACGTCCCCTCTGTCCTCGCCCTCTTGTCTGTCCACAGCCGATCTTTTGGCTGGCGGTTCCTCTGTCTCCTCTTGGCCTCCTCGGCTGCTTCTCTTGCGCATGAAGGAGACGTTCTGCTGATTCTCCACAAAGGGGAGTTTGTCAGATGTGAAGCGTGACTGGGACCATTGCTTGGAGTTTACAGTCAGCAGCCACGGATCAGTGTGCTTCATGAGCACCCAACGGGCACCCAAACTCCCAACTTGTAGCACCTGGCCTTCTTCTTGTAACTCCTGGAGCAAAAAAGGGGAGAAAATCAGATCAGGCAGAAACACAGAGGAAGAAGAAACAAGGAAACTTGTTGTTCGCTAAACTCCTTCCCAAGCAGCAACTGTGCAATCATACATTTAGTGACTAGACCAGGCGGGTCAGTCAAGCTTTGGTGTTGTGCAAAGGGCTGTATTAAGAGACACTCTGCATTTAAAGAGTTTGCAGGGTGGTGTCTTTATTTTTAGTCTTTCCAAAACCAAAAAGATGAGCAAAGGTGTAAGGAGTGTGTTTACCACGTGTCCATGTAAGCTGCAAACGTCAGCATGTCTGGCTAACTAGCTTAAAACCTAGAGTGGCAAGCTAGTGCTACCCATGGCTGTATAAAGAGAACTGGATACAGCGTCGGAGGAGGGGCCCCGTTCATTCCTATAAAAGTTGCTCAGTGGCGCATGAAGCCAAAAAAAGTTCGATTTCCAGGTATAAAATTACCCGGATCTTCTGCTTAGCTTCTGTATCGAGCGGCTCATAGAGCGAGCGCACTAGTGTTTCCTTTAGCCCCGCCTCCCAACCGCTCCGTCTCAGGCTCACTCACATGAATCACAGTGACTCTATAACTCTGGATTCGACTATTAATGAATTTTACAACTTTTAGGACATAATTTAAATAAGGGCTATTTAAGTGTTCCTACTGGGAAGCTGATGTACCTTAAAAAAAATAATCCGCTGATTTACAGACAAAGTTTTTGTGGGCCAGTGTGCATCACGTGACGGCCCCAGAAGTTGTAATTACACGGTTTGGCCACTATGTCAAATTGGTTTCAAAGCGAGTGCCGTTCCTGGGGGGCTTGGTGGGAATAGAAAGCAGTAAATAAGGGGGGGCAGGGCTTAGCAAATCACCACATCACCACAGCCTCTTTAGGCTAGCTAGCTAGCCAGCTAGCTTTCGCTTGATATAGCTCTATAGTTTTAGTTGTCTAGTTGGTCGCTCTTTGTGGCAGATAGTGCAGTAACTGTGGTTTGGTTTTTGCTTTATTTTGTAGTTACTGTACAGTTTATATGCTCTTTATGCTGAAATTACACATTTCTATTGCATAACAATGTTTTTATATGGTAAAACATGATACCTTCATATACTGCTGCAGGCTCCTGGTACGTCCAGACTGTGGCTCCTCCAGGTGAACATGAGTCTGGTAGAGGTCATGTATATGCAAACCATTCTCACCAGCTTCGTCTAAGCTCCTCCTGAGCTGAGCACATGCCTCCATGTCCTGAGGAGTGTATCCCCTTTGCTGAATCAAACGCCTGTCACACTCCTTCACACTGGATGGAGAAGAGGAGGAGGAACGGGTGGAGTAGGTGAGGATGGAGGGCAGCAGGGACGGGCCACATTTAGTCAAGTCCAAAGGTGGAGAGTCTAAAAATGAAGAAAAAAACGGAGATCAAGAATTATTTTTTGCAGGTGAAACTGTGTTTGTACGTGTTTTACACGCGTTGATACTTACTCTCCATACTGAACACGTGGTGCGCCGGTGTGTTGCGCAGTTGCAACCTCATAATACACGACTCCACCACGATGTTATCACCGGTGTTGAGGTTACGTAGTTTGACTAGAAACAAAACCAAATAACACTTTTACAAATCTGGACATGGCTGCAACTAACAGTTATTTTTATTACAAATGAATCTATCTTTTCGTTTTCTTAAATAATAAATTAATCGTCTGAACAGTCCTAAACCATAAGATATGTAATTTACAGTGATATAAAACAGAGAGAAGCAGCAAATCTTCACATTTAAGGAGCTAAAACCTGAGATTGTTTGGCTTTTTTTCCTTGATAAATGAATGAAACAATTAATCAGTTGTCAAAATTGTATCTGATTAATTTTCTCACAATCAGTTAATCAGTTAATTGACTATGCTTTTGAGCTCTAGATCTAAAAACACAAAAGAAGAGCATGTGTGTCTGTAAACCAAGGACTTTTTTCCTGTAAATAAGTATGTGTTTATTGACACACTTTAAATTACTGACTTACAGACTAATAGGGATTCTCTCTCTCTTAATTAGTGTTTAGCATTTCATTAGCCATGGTACTTGTGAGAAAATGAAAATCTAAACCATTTGTACTAATACACAAAAAGTCACTGTTGCTAAATTACTTTTTTACTCTGTTCAATCCAGTGCAAGATGATTCAAATGATGCTGCTGAAAACCAGACTTTACTTTCTGCCATCCACCACAGACACATTTACACATCACACATGCAGAAAACGTTCATCCATCTGAGAAAAGTAAGACAGGAAAACATTCAAACTCTACCTATGCCAGGACAGCAGTATCCCCGCATCATCAGGTAGTTGGTGTGCGACGCCTGATGCGCTTTCACTTCCAGTTTTTTCCTCCCCTCACACTCATCACCGTCATCATCGTCATCTTCTTCTTCTTCCAGTGCTGCCATACTGAAAAGCCACAGTTTACCTCAACATTTTTTTTAACTCCACAGACCAGTAGCTAATGAATCAACTGTCTGTAAATTACTGTCTTGTCTCACCACAATGTTACTGTTCAGCGGGGTATTTACTAAGACTACAGGTGGAAATGAGCCAAGCTGCAGTTTATCTCATCTGCATAGAGTCTCGCTAAATAATGTGTTTTCATTGTCTCACGTTGTCTCTCCGTCACTGTTTGCACCTTGCTGCAGTCTCCCGTTGTGTTTGTCTGATAAAACAGTGCCACAGATTTCACAACTGCTTTTCCCAGATGTCAAATTTCAGACAAAATTTCCTCTGCTGCAATCAACAGTGACTGTGTTTACATGCGCACTAGTATCCTGGCTATGATCGGGTTTTTCGGAGTATCCTGGTTATCTGTTGCGCATGTAAACATCATATCCTGATTTCAGAAACTTGGATAAGACCTTATCCCGATTTTGAGAAACCTGGATATGCTACCTGGATGTACCCCCGGTGTTCTGAAGGTTCTTTGTTGGTACACGACGTAGTGACTGAGATGGTGATACCGTTATGATCACGTATACAGGGATATAAATATTCAGGTTTTTCATGTTCCATGTAAACGCCATACCTTGAATATGATCAGAAACAGGATAAGACTCAAAACCAGGAAACTAGAGCGCATGTAAACACACTCAGTGATACATCAGATGCAGCAGCTATTTGTATTTTTGTGCCTCTACATTTGATCAAAGCTTTTCCTGTATTTTACCTGCACAAAACCTCAGTGTAGTCCTTAAAAAAGGACAAGCACAATTTGAGTGTTTAGCACTTGAAGAAGGGCTGCAAATCTTTTGTAAATATCGCCTTTTAGTCTGGTTTTTATTAAAATCTATGCTTAACTGTTAGCTAATTTGGCTGAATTAAGTGTTTTAACACCAGTGTTCTCATTACGTTGTGCACTGATGACTGTAAATCCCCTGACAGCCACTTGATGTTTCACGCAGGAAATTACAGCTCAATCAAAAATGATGTTGACTTTAATTACATGTGATATATATACTGCAGTAGGACTTTGGGAAATGTAAACCAAATATAAAGAAGCAGTAATTGGACTATAAGTATACTTGGAAATGCTGTGCCTATAATGGGGCTGGGGAAGTCTGTTTTTAAAGGATCAGGAAACATATTTTCTTATTTACTCATAACTACTCATGTAGATATTTGTCCAGGTTATGAAATATCTCAGGTGATACACACAGGTTATAAATATCTCTGATATTTGGTCCTCCTCCCCAAGACAATGCAAGTTAATGAAACTTCATTGTGGTGCTCTAAGGATCAAAAAAATCAACCGTAACATCCCTTCAGTGCCTCCATCACTCTCCTCTAGACCATGAATACAATAACATACGGTGATGTTTCAAGTACGTGGATTACAACTCACCTCTTGACTACATCGTTGTCCACCAGGTTGCTGTCCACCACCACCATCGGTTTAGGTATGGACATGTACACACTCAGCAGTCCCAGAGACATCAGGCTGAGAGAGACCACACAGGCTCCACCTGGAGAGTCCAGGGAGAACCGCAGCATGTCTGACACATCCGGAGGCTCCTCTGAAGCTTGAGGTGCTGCGTTTGAGGTAGCAGCCGCTCCTGGTGGCTCTTCTTTGGGCAGATGACAGTCTGTTATCTCCCTGCTGGATGGATCTTCAGCACAACCAGCTGTGAAGCAATCTTCTGGGTTTTTCTCTTCATCTTTGCTCGCCTCTCCTTCCTTTGTGGAGTCGCTGTTTGCCTTCTCTGGTTGTCTCTCTGGTCTGCCACCTTCCTTCCCTTCGCTTTGTTTTTTCTTTCTTTCTAACGCCGTTCTTCTCTCCGTCACTTCCTCCCCGTTCTCGGACCTTTTCTCGGTTTCATGGTAGAACGTAGTGAAGGGTCTGTCGTCTCCCGTCCTGTTGTTAATAAGACTCCTCAAGAAGCGGAAAGAATCGGTGCACATCGAGTGAGGAAAACGACACGAAAAACACCTGTGGGAGAGGCGGGGTCAAAAAGCTTTGCAATCAAACTGTCAGGATGCAAAGGCAAGGATTCAAATATTGCTGCTAACAACAGAAAGTTTAAGGAATTCATGTTTGTGTTCATCTTAAGAACCACAATGTCATTTTTACATGCTACAAGACAAAACATTATCATGATGAGGCTGTTAGGTTTGAATCAATATTGGAAAAGACATGTGCAGAGCTGGAGTTTGAAAATACCAGAAAGGCAGGGCGCAAGTTTCCAAAGCAACAAAGATCTGCAAAGTGTTTTTGGTTTTCTTGGTATTACTCTGCTTTCATACATTTATTTGAGGAGTTGGCTACGTAAACTACCACTTAAAACATCAATAACACTGAAATAAATTCCCATCCCTAGTCTTAATATTGCTGCTACAAACAACTGGTGCTTGTTTGCAGTCTGAATGAATGTTGTATAGAAGTTGTTGCAATCCCCAAGGAGCAGTGACTTTTAAAGGCAGGAACTACTACAGTATGGCTCAGATACCAAAACTGAAACTAGATTTCTTGTCGAGTGACACTCCCTGATACAACAACTTTAAGAGATGGAGCAAATCACATTAAAACTAAAGCCCAAATTTCTACAGAGGTGGGATCCTGTAAGGATTGCAGTCATTCACACACGTACATGCATACATATTCCCTGCCCTTTCTTTCTTTTAATGCACCTGGTTTCTTTGAAATATATAATATAAATGTGTTTATAGCTGAAAAAATGCGAAGGTAGCTGTAACATCTTAAAACACGAGATTGTATTGAGATGGTACTGCACGGTACAACAGTGGTTCTCAGCCTTTTCGAGTCGTGGCCTCTCAGAATAACGAGGTTGGTGTTTATTTAAAATACGTTATTTGATTTTTTTTCTCCAACACACTGTGTTTAATACCCTTACAAATTTATCAAAACTAAATAAATAATAGTAGAGCAGTCTTTTGCATGCTACATCCTGATTTAAGAGACCTCCTGGGTTAAATTAAGTGGTTTCCCTCAGGTGGCTGTGTACCTGTAGTAAGACTGGGACAGCTGGTAGGACATGGGCAGGATGGGCAGCGCTCGGTTCTTCTTCGGCCCAAACGGCTGATTGACGCGTCGTCGGTTGACTAGACCCCTCTTCCTGCACTGTATGAACACTTGGCACAGCAGCTCCTGGTTATACTTACTGTACATGTGGAAAGTCTAAGAGAGAAGAGAAGAAGATGGATCATCAGAAGTTTGTGTGCATTTTGTATCTGCGAGCGTCAAATAGTAAAAGGGATTGGAGAGTGGAAATGGGGACAAATGGACACGTGTTTAGACTTGCCTTTGTGTAATTTTTATATTTATTTCTCTATATATATATTTTATTATTTTTGACCAAAACAAAAACAGAACAGACAGACCAAGGGACAACAGACAGGGCCATCATAGGTGAAATGCTTGACAGGAAGTGAAAAGAGGATAGATTACATCGCAGTATCAAGGTCTGAGGTTCCTTTATGTCCATGATTGTCCTTTGAAATCATAGAGGTCCTTATGATCCATGACTGTGGTTCATGCAAAGCCAGAGTATTTTTAAGGAGGGAGGGGTCTTCCACTCTGATGTCATAAGGAAATAAAGTTCTCCAAACAAAACAAATATATATAAACAAAGGTTTGGGTAGGAGCGCTTCCTGGACTCAAAATAGTTTGTTTGAGGTGTTGTTTGGATTGGGATACTGTACATGTAAAATAAATACAAAATAAATATATAGTAAAGAAATTATTTCAGATTCAAATAAGATTTCCAGTTTTTCACATTTCTTAGTGGCATGTCTCAGAAAAAAAAGTAAATCCTTACATAATATAGGTTTCCTGAACTATTTATCTCGATTCAGGGATAGTTGGAGAATCTTTATTCTGCCATTTCCTGGTTATTGTTTTTTTTACTATCTGCTAGCAGTATTTGTAATAAACATCTGCTTCTTCGGCCCATTTATTTACTTCTATTTTATGCTGTTTTTACATTTCTTAAGTCTGTATTTTTATGTCTGTTGCCTTATTTCTTTTAAAATTGTGAAGCACTTTGTGACGTTCTGGTCCTGAAAGGTTCTATATAAATAAACTTTGCGAACAGTAGCGGGAGAAATTTAAAGATGGCTGTACCTGGAAGGATCTGGAGGACTTCATCTGGCTGTTGGCCATGGCCAGAGTGCTCTGGATCAAGTTATGTAACACTATGGCATGAATGTCATCTGTGCTGCAATGGACACGCACAAACAAACAATTAACTGCCACCATAAAACAAAAACTCAGATTTAATCAGTGGAAGACGATCTAAAAATCTCTCACCAGTTGAGAATGTCTCTGTATGACACCTGCTTTCCGTTGTCTATTGCCAAAACCCTAAACCTATGAAACACACACACATACAGCATTACATTACAAACTACACACAGCTTATTGTTCCAGCCATCACTGCTTGTCTTAGGTCAGCACATCAAACCTCCTCCTCTTCTTACCGTGAGAAGAGCTGATGCTTTGTGTCAGGCATGTCAATATCACGAGCGCTCAGAGCGGAGCAGAACTTCTGTCTGAGCAGCCTAACGTACTCAGAGAAAGCTTTAGTGCAATCCTAAAACAACACAGGCAGAAATATTCAACTCTGAAGGAAGAAAGTTAACTTAAAGCTTTCAGAAACACACAAAAATAACAACATCAACAACAACAACAACAACAACACACCTCTGGATTGTCTGGATTAGCAGGTTTCTTCTCCTCCAGCAGTCTCATCAGAGGTTTGTCCTGGTACACCTCAGCCAGACAGATCCTGCAGCACATCACTGATGAACAAAACTGCAGGTTTTGTGTTTAAAAATGCGTGTGTGTGTTTATTATGTGTACCTACCTGTAGTTAAGAAGCGTCTGAGGGTTTTTGAGGATGTATCGTGAGCGACGCCCGACAGCGACAGATGTTTTGTCCATCGATATCTCAAACTCGGCGTGGAGCAGGTCTCTCACCACACAGTACGGTATGAAGGGCCTTTTTAACTGCAACACATTAACAATATAATGTGTGTTTTGATCCGAACAAGTACAAACAAGTGTTGACTTGAAAAAAAAAAGCGTGAGACAAAAAAGACAATCATTTTCAAGTTCAAGTTCAAAACATCTATTTTGCTAAGAGTTTAGGGGCATTTTTGCCTTTATTACATAGCATGCTGTATAGAGCAGACAGGAATAGACGGGAGAGACAGAAGGTGGATGACATGCTGTTGTGATTACATGGCCAGTGTCTTAAAGCTCTGAGGGACTGTGGTGACTAAAATCGGCTAATGTAGCCCGCTATCAAGTTGAAATCAATCAATGTTTAGATGTTTAGTATGTTTCAGATCAGTGGTTCCCAACCTTTTTGGCTCGTGACCCCTTAAAACAAATCAATCAGTCTACTAAATAATCCCTTGTCTCCGGTTATGCCTTAGTGTGGATATGACTTTGTTTCATTTTAAGAATTTTAAAGAGATAAAATTATCCAGTATTAAAAAAAAAAAAAGAAATGTGCAAAAATGAGAAAACCTTCAAGAAAATCAACCTAATTTTGTGTAGCAGAAATCTGTTTCGAATTCATTTTATCATCTTGTGACCCCTCAGATAAACCACTGCACTGGATGATTAACAGGTTAGAAAGCAGCAAAAATATTTTTCAGATGTCACTTTGATCCATGTTTCCTTCCTTTTTACATTTTTGAATTACTAGATAATGTTACCTCTAAAATTATTCAAATAAAACAAAAAATCATTCTTTGGTTTAACTGGCCACAGCCAGCAGACACAGGCCTATGCAATGGGTGATGGGGTTACAAGAAGGAACTGCTTTGTTTTAAAGGGTCACACGGTGAAAAGTTTGGGAACCAGAGTTTTAGACAACACTGCTTCATGTATGTGTGTGTGCGTACCTTGCTGTTGAGCAGGTGCGAGGCCACACTGCAGAGCATCATCAGCGAGTCTTCCTGTACAGACCAGTAGACTCTCTGTCTGGTCATCATTTTCAAAGCTTGGTGGTCCGCCTCGTCGTGGGCAGGGGTGCGCTTCTTCGGCTCTTTAAGGCAAATAACAAACACACAATAAAATACGAAACAACACACACGATCTGTCAGCTGTCTGTCTTAAGTCCGTCAGTCACATGCATGAATTCTTCTGCTCACATTGTACCTTTTTTCTTCTTGCGTGGGACCTTGACGACCTCCTTTTTGCTTCTCTTTCTCTTCTGTTTCTTTCCCCCGACCACCTGCTGGTTTCTGGACGCAGGCTCGATACCCACCTGGTTACAAACACGCAAGAACAGGGAACATTGTTCGTAGCCTGCACTCTTTGCTCTCGGCTGAAATGCAAAACAAGACACAAGATGACAAACACCTGAGTCTGCACAAGTTGAGTGCATCACTCTCCATGCTCTCTATGAGGCAGCTGTGCTCATCACTGTGTGGCACTGATCAATACAGACTGATGATGATGGGAGGGTAATTGTGTCTGTGGTTTAATTGTAAATGAAGCATTTTGAAAAGACGAAACCTACAATAACATCGTCATTGTCGTCTGTAATAGGTTAATATCGGGCGTATCAACAAGTAGCCTACAGAGCATGATATAACTCTGAGTTTAAGCAGCCTCTTGCTAACAAAACTGTATGTTTCGAGTAGGTGTGTTGGAGTGTATTTTTCAACAATAGTAAAACTACTACATCCTCCAAAACGCTTGTAAGGTTGAATCAACACCTCTCTAAAACAGTTTCAACTAAAAGTAAAAACGAAACATCATATCCTTCACCTAATCAACTGCCAACTGAATATATATCAAGACAATAAAACAAAATTGATAGAACTCATACCTCAACATTTTCTGCTATCAGTGGTCGCTTGGAAGTCACATAACGAGGTGTAGTAGTTCCTCCTGTTACACACAGAGTGACGCATAAAAAAAGTATATCATTGATGAGTAGCCAGTAAACTAGTTTGAATTCATTCAAGGCCCTAAAAGCTCCAACATAAGAAGACTGCGCCTCAACACATCGGACGGACAAACCTCAAAACTGACTTGCAGGAAAAAGACAGCATCAACATCACTGAGACTCATATATACTACTCATGTCCTTTCACACGTTATAAGGATTTTTAATGCTGAATTAAGGAAAGAAATCAACTCATGATTGGACACGGCAAGTGTTTAAGGAGAGAAAGTCATTATGTTCCAAGCAGCAACTCACCGGCTTTAAGTGCAATCCTGAGAGCATTTTTACTCAGCAGGCTCTTCAGTCTGATTTTGTTCTCCTTCGCCTCTAAACCAGTTGGGGTCTAAAACAACAACAACAACAGGCACGTGTCCAAAAAGCCAAAAGCACAAACATTAGGATGCACTACACGCACATACGCACACGTTCTGCTTGCGTTTTGTGTACAAACCGTTTTGACAGAGAGTAGGTGATTGGTCCACAGCCAGTTGCGTTTAAGATGAGCAAAGAATTCAGAGTCCAGACCTCCTGCTCCTTTACCGTCTCCTGGTATTGACCCGTCGTCGCACGCTTCTCGACTGCCCCTGTGTGTGTGTGTACAAATACACATTAATCACACACACATCGGTGCTACTTTAACACACAGGTGATGAGCTGTATGTGTACAGCCCTAACCTGGTTTTGAAAAAGCTTAAATTTGATTATCTTATAAAACACGGGAATGAGAAGAACAAAAATAACAGGCAGAGAAAGTTACATGTATTTATGTTGATTCTTTATCTCGTAGCGAGTTTACTCTTTCATGTAGAGCTACAACTTAGTCAATATTAAAGGGTGGAACACACGTCATTAAAAATACAGTCATTTAGACCCTTTAGCTTAGGGGTGTCTAAACTATGGCCCCCGGGCCAGTCCAAGGCCCAGCAAGAGTTTTCCCATTAGGAGTGATATTTACTGGTGAGTAAAATTTGATAATGATAAAATGGTATAGGGCCAAAATATGAACCTGGGACAGGTCTGCTTGCCGTCCCCAGCGTCACAACTAAACAAATAGAAGCAGCATTCAGTTTTTATGCAGAAAATATCTGAAACAAACTCCCAGAAAACTTGAGATCTGCTCCAACTGTCAGTTCTTTGAAATCAGGGTTTAAAACTTTTCTGTTTGCCACTTTATTAAGTTAAATTTGGGACTATTTATTCACATCTTGCACTGCACTTTAATGGCACTATAATTCTTATTCTACCGTTTGATTTGTCTTATTCTATTTAGCTTATTTTTATCTTCTATTTTACTTTGTTTTAATCCTTTTAAATCATATTTATGTGCCTTCTTATATTATCTTTTTGTATCGTTTTGTGTTTCTTTTAGATCTTTTCTTAATGCCTTTCTGTCTTACGTTAAGCACTTTGAATTTACTTGTTGTTCAATATACAAATAAACACGTCTTGCCTTACAGAGAAATCACACTCCACCTACTTTAGCAGGTATGCCAGTCCTACGAACACGTTGCGTTCATGCACAAAGGAAGGAGCAGCATCATCTTCTGGGACATATCTCTTATTACGGATGACGCCTACGAAAATGCAAACAAAGAGAGACATGCACATCTTAAAAAAGTGAAAATTATAATTTTCCATATGACTGCCAGTGCTGTGAGTGATTCTGCTTTTATGTGTGTGTGTGTGTGTGTGTGTACCCAGTGCTGTATTGAGGCAGACACACATCAGGTCGAACCAGTAGTTTTCTACGTCTTCAGCAGTGTTGAATGTGTACTGGCGCCTCTCAAACGGTTTGTCAGGCGACTCTGTGACCAGCCAGTAGTGAGGCTCAGCGCTGGTGGTGTCGACAATGGTGGCATTGCACTTCAGGTACAAAAACACCTGGATTAGTGCAGACATGGAGAAAAAAATGAGATTTTTTTAACCTGTGAGGCAACTATTCTATTTATTTTCCAAAGTCCACTATCATATAATTGTTTTTACTTGCATCAGTCACTTGTATTTATTAGTTAACTGCTCTTTGAGTAGAGCAAAGGTAATGCTCTGATAAGTATAAAGGGTAGACACAATAAGCTTAGGCTTCAGCCTACACCTTTCTTTTTTTCTGTCAAAGAATATTATGTTTAATTTTGTTTAATTTTTTGATATAATGATGTAGTATTATTTCATTTTATTGTACATTTGCTCTCCCGCAGATGGATGAGTTTGCTTCCAGTTACTTCAAATTAAAAAGCACTTTTTGGAGCATAAAAAAAATAACATAACAGATCTAAAAAAGCATTCACGGCCACTTCATATCAACACTGACCGACAACAAGGGTGTAATAAAACCATAGTTCTAATATTTATACTTTAATTAATTTAACCAATTTCATAACTGTATGGTCAATTTGCTGTTAGTGTGTATAATTGACCAAAAAAAAACCAAAAAAAAAAAAAAACCTAAATTTTGTCCTAAAAGTGAAATTATTTTTTACACAAGCAAAGAGCACTCAAGCATGTGCCATTTTTTTTTTTTCATTTCTTAGCTGAAATAAATTCCTTACGCAACTCTGTTAAATTACTTGAAGACAAAATATTGTTGGACTATATTTTTCCCACAAACGTTTATCATTTTTTTATTGTTTGTAATTTTGCTTTAACACAGATTTGTTTTATTTCATTTGACACTTTAATATTCACTTGCTGAACTCCATGTTACTTGTAAGTTTGTACCGTTGTTTTATAATTAATGGTAAAAAGAAAAAACACATGTTGTAAACACTTTGGCATGTTTTGTATTCACTAATTTAACACCAAACATCAAGAGTAAAATCAAGGATAACAAACATTATGATGATATGTGTCTGTTTGAATGCAAATGATTGATAATAGCCAAATCAAATTCTGTGTTTTATGGGGGGATCAGAGCAGCAGTCAGATGATGAAGATCTATTGACAGACTTGACTTGATGTGGTTCCTGTGTACCTGGTCCTTCTCCTTGAACTTCTCCACGGGACCAAACTGCAGCAGACCCATGTAGACCAACTTCTGCAGGTTCTCATGAAATGAGAAGATGTATCTCCTGATATAAAGAACCCATAAATACTCGGTTTAGAATTACGGTCACGGTGCGTTACAGAGAGAGCAAGAGAGAAAGAAAGTCACCGTTTATAAAGGAGCTGTCTTCTCATTCTGGCAGGCAGCGCTCGCACGAGGTAGTGTTGCTTCACAGGGTCGTTGAGATATTCCTCCAGTCCATCCACCTGTGGACACGAGTCAGCAAAAGTGTTTTTATGCACTGCACGTGCTCTGTCTTTCCTTGTGTATTGCAAGTTGTGCTATAAGAAGTAGGACCATCAATAATATCTCATAGATGTCCACATGTATAACTTATGAGGCATAATGGAATCGAAGGTAGGATTTATTACATAACTATTGTATTAGACTGTATTGGTTTAAGCTAGGTGTACCGTATATCACATGCAGGTAACATTTAACAACTTTGCCAGTGTAAGGTGACGTCTTCAAATGTCTTGTTTAGTCCAACAAACAGTACAAATCTCAAAAATATTCTGTTTAAAACGACATTAAACAGAGAAAAGCAGAACATCTTCACATTTGAGAGGCTGGGACCGGAACATATTTGGCATTTTTGCTTGATAAATTACTATAACAGTTAATTAATTATCAAAATAGATTTTCTGTCGATTGTTGCAGCACTACATTACAGAATTATTTATTTTTTATGCAGTAAGGAAATTGCAAAACGTCTGTTTTTAGGCTGTTGGTCAGGAAGAAATTATTACCATTAGGATACTCTCTCTTCTTGTACGGCGCAGCTTTTAAACTATGATATCAAATGCACGTATGTAGAATGTGTACAATGGCACCACAGACTGCTGCAGGCAGCTGCAGTTTTAATGTTTCAGGCCGGCTGAGACTTCACTGTATTTTAATAAATTACATTTTTAATTTTCAGGTGATGAAAATGTTTATCCTCCTGACTTTCAGCTATGACTTTCTTTGGTTGAAGACTGACAAAAACTCTGAGGCCTCAGCTTTAGTTACAGTGAATTTACTCAACACTGTAAGGAAACAGGCAGTGTGTATCTTGTATATCTGCTCCAGTTTGAAAGAGGACAGATGAATACTTATAACTTCTACAGTATATCTGACACAGAGCGCTGTCACAGATGAGGATCAGAAGAGAAAATTCGTTTTTTTTCCTACAGTGCACAGACGGTAAAGTGGGATGGACTGCATTAACATCCTTTTAAAAACAAAACAAAATGTGCGCTCACCTTATAATTGATCTGTATGACCTGAATGAAGACGGAGAGAGGCAGGCAGAGGAGCAGGTCGCCAACCATCGCCCAGCCGCTGCCAAACTCCTTGTGCACACGGACAGGAGGAATGAATTTCTTCCATGACTCTTCATCAGCGTACACTATCAGAGACAGGCAGGAGAACACCGAAAAATCAAGGTGGTTAGTCGGGAAAAAAACACTCAATCACATCCCAGTAATTAAAACAACTATAATATCCGTACTGACACTGACTGTCCCAATGTGCAGTGATAAATAAATAAAAATAAAAGGTATACAGAAATCTTGCACTGCTTTTGACAGAAACAAGTTATAAGAAGCAAAATGGAAGCTCATTCAAAATAGGTCCAAATGTTTTACTACAGGGGATTTCCCACACACACGTGCTGCTCTCTCACCTTTCATGCCAGACTCAGAACAACCAGGTGTTGATTTATCCTTCAGCTCCTCCTCTTCATCACCTGATGATGTCTCATCCAAGTTAGACAAAGTACAATCTGCAGTTTGTGGGTCTGCAGAGCCGGCGGCAGCACTTTCGGACGACTGTGTTTGTCCGTTTGTGTTTGTGGAGTCGGGATCAGAGGCGCTTGGGTTTTCTGGTGTCTGATTGGTCGAGTGGGAGCCGGTGGCGTTGTGTCTGAGCGGGTGCCCGTATATCAGGTACCAGAGGAAGTTATGGATAGCTCGCAGACGATGCATCTTAGGCTGGAAGCCAAAAGTCTTCCCCAATCCCCGAACTACAAAAACACAAAAGACAGAGAACAAAACAATGAATAAGGAACAAAGATTTAGAGAAGAAAGAAATCTGATCTTGAGGATATCAATACAGTGCATGTACAGTCAAAGTTGCAGCTAAAAGTTGCAGCATCTGAAAGCATTTTTCCAGCTGTGAGTTCAAATTCAAAAGTTTTCTTTTAATGATTAATTATTATGGTAAGCCTCCCCAAAATGGTCATGAAAATACTGAAGCTTTTACATTACTTGGCTTGCTTGGTTCTAACACACTCATCACAGGTGTATCGCCTCAACTTCCAGATCCATGCCGGCCAAAGTAACCCATTTTGCTTCTTTTTTAATATGCAGTCAAACCGAACCTGTTGTGGGCTTGAACTCCTCGTTGTCTTTAATGCTCGCTCTCTTTTTGTCGGCCTTGCTCTTTTTAGAAGTCATCTCCTCCAACCTTTTTTCTTGTTCTCTGGCTTTCTCTTCAGTGTGCTGCAGACTGAGGGACAGAGGACGAAGACCAGAGTGACAAGAAGGACAAGATCAATACACAAGGCGCGTTCCCTGTTCTATACTACAGACTGAGTCTAAGCCAGGACTGAGTAGGCAGAACATTTACACTGAGAAACTAACAAAAATGTGACCACCAAGAAAACATATACCACTCACTCAGACGTCCTCTATCGCTCACTGACTTATTTTAAAGTATTTGGTTTGTGCTCACCGTACAGCTGTGTAAGAGCTGGAGATTCTGAAGCGGACCTGTTCAATGACTCGGCTCACTATTTCATCGTTGGGCTGAACGGACGGATGAACGACCATCTCAACCTGCATCAGACAGATAGAGGGTGGTGGTGGGATATCAACACTTAACAAAAGTCTGCATCGCTCTCCTGGCCTTCTAGTTTGTACATTTGTTGTATGTGTGCAATTTTATTTAGTAAGGTGTGTGCTGCATTTTTAATGATCTGTCATGTTGGTAAATGAGTAAAAGATTTTAGCATAAAAACCAGTGGAAGTTGTGTTGCTGAGCATGTTCCAACCATCACTGTATCATGCACTGACTAAAGGCATAATAATATATTCTTTATAAAACATTAAATTATGCATAACTAACATAAATCATTTTAATCCCACTATTCTTATGACAGTTCATACAACTGTTTGCCTGTGACAATTTAAACATATATGCATTTATTTTTATTTTTTTCCATTTACAGTGTGGTTACATTTCTTAACCTTATCACTTGGTAGCAAGATGGGGTCAGAGTAGATTTATATATAATTCTGTTAAAGATTTATAAATAGCTTTCTCTGACATATTTTCTAATAAAAAGAAGACACATTCATCATTTTTCTATACCATCTATTTTGAGCTATTAGCATGATCTTGAAGACAGAATACAAAACAGAATACCACACGTACTCAAAATTTCATAACAGCTTGACAACTTTCTAATTGCTAGAGTCCTAAAAATGTTGGGACATGAAAAAACAGGTTCAAAAAGCCAGAAAAGATTTGAGGAAGTCTCTGATATAACCTGAAGAAGCTCTAAAGGCATCTCCTAAAATGTATTCTTATGCCTATTATTTGTTTTCTTTTTTCTGAATGAGCCAAACACCAACTACACACAACCTTAACGTTAAAACTAGGGGTGGGAAAAACAAATCGATTCACTTAAGTGTCATGATTCTTTTCTTTTTTGCGATTTTTAAACGATTTTTTGATTCCTGAAGTGTATGATTCAACTTTTTCCCATGGTCTAGTGTTAAAACAGCAAATAAAAAAATCACAATAAATCGTAATATCGAATTGCAATACTTGTAGAATCGCAATACATATCAAATCGGCACCCAAGTATCGTGATAGTATCGAATTGGGGGATTAAGCATATTGTCCCATCCCTAATTAAAACCATGCCAGTTTTTACAGCCTTAAAGGAACAGCTCGACATTAACGGTGTAGTTTGGATTCATTGTGCCCAGTCAAGAAATAGTCCGACACAAAACCACAACATGTCATTTCTACAACATGTTAGTTAGTGAGGTTTACAGGTGCTGGTAGGTGGATTTTGTTACCAGGCTCTGTTTCCAGTCTACGCTTTATGCTAACGCTCAGCAAGAAAGCAAATAAGTGTATTATTTTCCAAAATGTCAAACTATTCCTTCAACTGCTTAAAAAATAAATCTCTCATTATTATTATTACATCAGTTTATCCAAATGGTTTTCATAAGTTACGTCAAATCAGCTTGATGACGTAATAACTGTGCTTTATTATGTGCAGTCAGTAGTTTTGTTTTACCACAGGCAGTGGTTGCAGTGAAAGAGCAAAGATCTTGCAAATGACTACAGGCTTGGAAATGTAACTAACCATGAAGGTGTGATGTGTGCATTTACCTTCTTGGTGATCCCGTCCTGTATGACAGTGGTCTTGTAAACCTTAAGCAAGCCTTCTCTAGACAGACTGTCGACGAGACGTAAAATAGTCTTCCTGCAACACTTTGAGCTGACTCCATCCAGCTTCTCTTCGTCATTGATTAACTTCTGTAGCCTGGAGAAAGACAGCATTTTTAGTTCCCTCTCTTCCCTGTGCGATAAAATGCTTTGAAATGAACTGATCAACATTTAAGACAAACTGACTGGAAAAGGCCCTCTACGATTTTGGAGCTGCGGACAGCCTCAACGATCAGGTTCTTCCTCCTCAACAGGCGGTACGTCTCATGAGACCTCTCCACAGACTTTCTGGATTTTTTACGTCTGGGGGCCTGAAGGAGGTGGACCGAACTGTTACTTTCAACACTCGTCATCTCATCTTAAACAGCTGGAACAAAACAGTGGGAAAAAAAAACCCACTGAAACCAACACATCAGACTGACCTGCGGCTGGCAAACATCTTTCACAACCACAATGTTGTTGTCTGCTGGGTTATCGGCTGCATTCAAGGCCGCACTCTGAGGAAAAGGGCTGGCGGGACTTGAGTTGGATTCTTCCTCCTCCTCGACTTGAGCTTGTTCTGACAGAAGATCATAAAATCATTAAATACGATTGAACAGAACAAATGAAAACACACATATAATCTGTCATGGACTTTAAATCTTTAAGCCATATTTAGCAGAAAAAGCTCTAAAAACCCACTGAACACTACCTGCCCAGCACCAAACAGCAGACAGACAAAGTTAAAGGCTAGCTGGTGAACAGAGTGGAGCATTTAGGAGCTTTAGGAGACAGATATTTCCCTCAGGAGTTGGTGGAGACCAAACCAGAGATAAAAAGGAGAGTGAATATTGTATTTACATTCATCAGATGGACAGAAACACAACTTCAAATGAGTACCAATGTTGCTCCGTGTCTGCTGGATGTGTAAACAAACAAGTGTTTGCTAACGAGTGACTTAAAAAGGTGATTATATGTCTGACAAATGTTGTGTTTACAGATTCTTTCCACTGCCCCCAAAAAATCTGTTCCATTCTGTTGGACAGCAAGACAGAAAACAGAATGAAAACACTACTTTTCCTTCAAAGTTTGACTTTTGCTGAAGTGTAGTCGTTTAGGCCTACCAGGTAAATTACCTGCGCTGGGATTTGACACCGAGTCAGGTGTCAAACTGGTCGTGGTTTTCCTGCAGGCAGGGGTTTCACCTGAGTGATGACAGCATATTCAGTCAACGTAAATAGCTCTAACCGCCCAATTAAACTAACACTCCTATCATCATCATTCATTTTGGCTTACAGAGTCCTTTTTAAGTGATATCTGTTGTGCAAAGGTTTACTGAGCACTCACATTCAGCTGGCGTAGGTTGTACGATGGGGATCTCAGGTTGTGTCTGTTTAGTTTTCACACTGCTTCTCTTCCCTGCAGTCTGACTTTTTCCTCCAGACTTTCCTTTTGCTTTACCTCCCTCTCCATCCAAGCCTTCACCTGCTGCATCCACTTCTCCATCGCCACATATCTGCCCAGCCTCCTCTGCACCTTCGTTTCCTCCTCCACCTGCTCTCTGAATCTTCTTTGCTGCAGGAGTCTTGGTGTTTACTTTCGCTGTCGACTTTGAGGCCGATGGAGTTTTAGGGGTGGCAGGCGCAGTACCTGATGTCTCTGGTGCAGAAGAGTACAGGAGCTTTTTGCGCTCCTGCTCCTTAGCAAACAGTTGGAGTTGATCACTCACGCCCACACACCTGTGACGAGAAGTGAGCAGAACAATGGTAAACATTGGTACAACAGTATCTGATATCATGAGGAAGAATTTATAAATCTACACTTGTTTATAGATACGCACTTATGGCTGATAAATTTTGTAGTCCTCTGCCGACCCTCATCTTCCATGAATCCCTGCAGGGTGAAAGACACCACACACATAAAATGAGTGACCAGAAAAATGGAAACACCTTTACTATGTAATACAATATGTAGTAAAATAGCCCTGAATTAAATTCTACATTATTTAAAATGCTAATTTTTTTTATAAACTACTACTTTGGTTGTTTGGTTCAGGTTGAATCAACACTTCTCTGAGACAGTATAAACAAGATTAAGAGTCTACAGTCATGCTAGCAGCTCAGTGAGGCTATACTTAGCGGTACAGCAATGCTTTGAGCTAAATGCCAATGTCAGCATGTTAACATGCTGATGTTTAGCAGGTATAATGTTTACCATGTTCACCATCTTAATTTAACGTGTTAGCATGCTACCATTTAATATCTAAGTAGCACACACAGAGGACAGCAGAGGATGATGGGAATGTCATTAGTTTTGCGAGTATTTGGTCATAAACCAAAGTATTGGACAAATTACATTCATGACCAGATTATAGAGCTAGATAAAAAGTTAAGGGGTCACCAAAGTCATTAGGATTTATCCGCTGGGGTGCATGAATGTCTAAATGTAAAAAAATTCATGGCAATCCATCCAATAGGTGTTGAGATACTTCAGTCTGGACCAAAGTGGTGGACAGACTGACCGACCGACAGACCTACATGCTGCTAGCATGGCTAAAAAGGTCAAATGATGGCAGAATCCTTTAAAAGACAGAACTTCTGGTCACTCAGTGTAAGCATATTAGCAGTGGCAGCCTTATCTAAGATTAAAATGTTACTGTTGCATGTCTGTTATCTACAAACAAACAGTATTTCCCACTCAAACAAACAGATCCACAAGATTCCCATCTGACACTGAACAAACTTTCATTGACTTTATCAGATCACATCACAGCATTTCAAAAAGGAAGGGTTTTCTTTGTAGTGGGTAACCGCTGGTGGAGGTCACGTAGGCGGAAAGCCCCAACATATCTGACAATTCAGTGTGCTTCCGACACGATTGCATTCACAAACTAACATGCCAACAGACTTCTAACTTCACTGGTTTAGACTTAATTGCATTTTTTAAGTATTTTTGGTGGGGAGCAAATTTATTTTTGTGGCAAAAAAAAATGTCTCTATATGGAAAATGTTGTATTAACAGCCTAGCTCTTACCTTAATCACTCCATCCCTCTCCAGCCTTCGGCAGAGCATACGAGATTCCAGCTTACCGACGTTCATCCTAAAACCGATACCACTCTGTGGGATTCCCTTTGCACCACAGGATAATACTGCATCACAAACAAAAAAGACAGATGCAAGAATTAATAATGGAGGTGAGAAAAGTTATATTTAGATAATCAATCAGTAACTTCTTGGACAATGGTGTTTTGTTGTTGTGTTGCCTGTGTCCTCTTGAACATTGGATCTGAGGGTAAAGTCCTGACTTCTACCATTGATTTGAGGGTCAGCAGAGTTATAGCACAACAACAAGGGCTACAAGTCATTTACTGTTCACCCAAGACAGATGTGAATAGCCCAAAACATCCCTAAAGCTGAAGGTAAGGACTTTTCCTTCAGTCACTAGTTCATTTCAAATCCCGTGTTCTGGAGAATAGAGCCAAAACAAAAGAAAATGTGTCCTAAACAACAACATTAAGCCAAATTAATGCACTTTATTAGCTTGACACACAGTACCCCTGGAATCTGTTTCCTAATGACGAAACTGATCAAACCTACCAATGTGATAGGCCTGTGCCAGGACATCTCTCTCCATGATCCGCCCCTCTGAAGTGAGATCTCTTCTTCTTCCCCCAGTGTCGTCTTCTTCCTCGTCATCCTCATCATCGTCATCATCAGTGACGCCCTTCCTTGTATACGGCTTTAACAGTCTCAAACAGCGCACAAGCACTTTATTCCCTGGAAAACAAAGTGAAATTTGTTAGGCATGTGGCAAATACAATGATGAATATAATCACCACAAAAAAAAAAAAACATCAGTTCAATGTATTTTTACAGTGATGTTGCAGTTAACTTGCAGCAACGTTAGAATCGTTTAAATTTGTCAAAAAAAAAGGTCCACTTACTCGGTTTTTCAGAAGCTTTTAACTGCATCTGTGGAGTTTGGACCATGAGATGCTGTTGAAAGCTCTGGAAAAAGCTAGTAAGTGGCCCTTGAAATGTTTTTTTTTTTTTTTTGTCAAGCTACTATTTTCATTTCAAATAATGAACTTTCATAGTCATTTTTAAATGTTTTATTTGTAACATTATTTTAATATATTCCTATAGTAACTCATGATATTTCTGTCACTAAATGTGTGACTTTATGAACTTTATGACTACATGAATTTATCTCATATTAGACTACACTTTTAAAAAACATACTTTTTCTTGTACTGCGCAGTGTTTAGGGCTGAACGATTAATTGAAATATTATCGAAATTGCAATACGGACAAGTGCAATATCCAAATCGCAGGAGCTGCAATTCTTTGATAAGGGTCAATGTGTCACAACATACCTTTATAAATGAAGCATTGTAGTGTTAATATGATTTGTACAGACCCCAGCAAAAATCACATCATCATCTTTGTATTTTTTTCAGTGAAAATGAAATGCAAAAATTACCATTCCCACTAAAATAGTGACTCACATTGCAATCGCAATATCTGTGAAAGTAATCGGAATATGATTTTGTTTTTTGCATATCGTTCAGCCCTAACAGTGTTTATTTAATGGGATTAGCAAATGAGTAAAAATATACCAAATACTTTGTGCAGAGCAGCTGGCATGTGATCTGCAACACTTTTGATAACTGATTAATCATTTAAATAATTTTTCCAAGCAAAAAATGCCAAAAATTCACAGGTTTCAGCTTCGCAAATGTGAAGATTTGCTGCTTATTCTTTGTTTTAATTATAGCAAATTGAATATCTTTGGGTTTCAGACAGTTGGTTGGACGAAACAAACAATTTGAAGATGTCATCTTGGGCTCTGGGAACTCGTGATGGGCAATATGAACACTGTCGTGACATTTTATAGACTAAATGATTAATCAAGAAAATTGTCGGCAGAGTAATCGATAATGAAAAAAATTGTTGGTCCATGTTTATGTCCCAGTAAATCATAACATGATAATAAGATAATGTTGACGAGTTTTATAAATTGTTATTTATGTTTTTCCTATTTATTCTAACTTAAATATTAAGAAACTGTTCATAGTTTCAAAATACTGTAAATTTAAAATGTTCAGTAAGTTGCTTCATTTATCAATTTGAGATGAATCATTATAGCTGAATTGAATACATCAAAATATTTAAGGCAATAATAGAATAGAAGCAGCAACTCAGTAAATGGAACACATAAATGTAATTTTCAAACTGGGCTGTCAAATAGGACACTGCTTAACATAACAATCACTAATAACAATAATAACATCAACAAATAACTGTATTGTTGTATTGATAATAGGGTATTGGTATTTGAGCATATCAAAAAGATTGGTGAGATGAGCACATACACCATCATGTTGTGTTAACACTGTATGTACTGGTGCCTCAGTGGCACATCACCTTTCTTGTTGGTGCAGGGCCCGGCGGTGGGATCCAAGTCCTCCAGAGGATACTGGCAAAACTCAACCAACTTGGCAGATCGCATGTATTGAAGTACACGCTTATAAGTACCCTCATCCACTTTCTGCAAGAAAACACACAGTTATTACCTCAAAACAGAAAGACGAACACACGCAGACCCACAGACACTCACGGGGAGATACTTACGAGTTGTGCTTTGAGCGAGATCAAAGTGGCAAACTGGCTGGGTGACTGCTGGAGAAAGTTGGACACGTACTCCATCAGTATGTCATACTTAGTCCTCCTGAAAGAGCAGAGGGGGTTTAGAGGAATTTCGCTTTTATACTATGCTCGTGCTCCAATGAAAAAGCATGTTTTTTTTTTTTTGAAAATGCAATAAAAGTCCAATTATTTTTCTTAAAAATGAAGTACTGATGATGAGACTAGTTATTCACTTTATCCAAGAGGCTGGATGCTTTGTGTCTCTATTGCTGCAAACTTCAGCTGTCTTCACTGGGGGGCTACATATTTAAAATGTTTCCATGCTAGTGCCTGGATTTTGGTACCAATACAGAACAATACTTTGACAACTATCAACATGTTTCTCTACAAAACCCTTTGCTTTATTTGACAAACGAAGCCAATGTTCCTAAACGTTAAATGCTGTAGCAGCCACACAGGAATTCTGCTTAAACAAAACAATCTACAAGTGGCCAAATTGTTTTTAAACCAGGAAGTATCTGATCACCCGATCATTTGATCTGATGAGTAACGTATAGAAAATAGCACCACACATGTGATACCAGCATTCGGTACTTCAGTCAGCACCAGACAAGGCTAAAAGTCTATAGCCATGCTAGTGGCTTTGCTGGGCTGTACTTAGGCACTGCTAACATCAGCATGCTCACAACGACAGTGCTAACATGCTAATGTTCACTATGTTCACCATCTTGTGTTAGCATGCTGGCATTTTCTAATTAGCACTAAACACAAAGCACAGCTGAGGCTGATGGGAATGTCATTAGTTTTGCATGTATTTGGTCATAAACCAAAGTATTGGACATATTAAATATTCGGTCTGATGATGGTGCGACATGAAAAGTTTCATGGCAATAGTTGTTGAGACATTTCACTCAAAACCAGAAATGTGAAGCTCATGGTGGTGCAAGAGGAAAGGTCAAGGAATCATCATTAGGCTTCATCCTCTGGGAACCATGAATGTCTGTACAAAATTTCAATGCAATCCATCAAATCATTGCTGAGATATTTCAGTCTGGATCAAAGTGTCAGACTGATGGACCCTTAGACCCTCATTGTCGTCCCTAGAGCTACGCCGCTAGCATGTCTAAAAGGTATTTGAGTTTGATATCCAGCCCAAGACTTCAATTAACACAAATTTGAGATATTGCAACAGGATCATAGCAGATTACTCCCTACTCTCTTCTCTATAGGTGCACAAGAGCAAAACAGCATTGAGAAAGAAAAGAGTACACAGACTATAAACAGACCTGTTTACATAGAAGCGTTTGAGCAGCAGAAGGATGGAGTGTTGCTGTTGTCCTGACTTCAGTCGTGTGACATGAGACTGCATGCTGACGAGTCCATGTTTGACAAGAGACTTCCTCATGTAGTGCAACTTTCGAGCATCGATCCTGTTCAAACACAACACTGGCTAAAACGCAGCTTGTATCACAGAGTAAACACACACAGGGCAGCAACGACACTGTGCTAAATGAGAGTGAACGTGTCTCCTACTTGAAAGCGCTTCCGTGCAGATCCCTTTGTAGCTCTCCTTGCCATCGAGCTCGGCCCACTCGTTCCAACACACAGTAAGAGTCGTCGTTGAGTTTCATATCAGGATCACTCTCAACACCAATCAGGGTCCTGAAACGCAGCGTCTGAGACGCCACGACAACAAGCTTTCGGCCATAGCTGAGGAGGTATGGGTTAGAGAGTAGGGGGATAATGTGAAACATAATAACAAAGAATAAACAGTTTTAGCTTAGATATTTGTAGGCCTTAGTTTTGAAGAAAAAAAGAAAGTGAACATGTATATCCCAAAAACAATACTACATCTTTTTGGTTACTTTTATTAGAATGCCACTTACATTAAGAGATACAAGAGACATACAGTAAATGTGTATAGATCAAGATGTGAGGAGAATAATCTGTAATAACAATTGAGAATATTCTGATTAATCTTTTCATCTTCATATTTTTGCTTTAATATCTCTATAAGTCAGTACAAGCGATTGATTGTGCAGGATTTCTAGTTGCTTCTCAGTTTACACACTTGTAAGTAAGACTTGATGCCGGTTTGTTTTTTTACCTGTAATCTTAAAATTCAAGCAGACTCATTCTGTCAATATGTTCATGATCATGTCTGTTTTCTTTTGTTTCAACAAGTGACTGTATTTAATTCAGGGCAAAGACAACAAAAAATTAACAATGTGGACAATTTTGCCTGCTTCTTTGTCCAATTTATAGCCTTTGTGTCATTTAATATGGACACAATGCTTTGATAACATCTATTTAAATGATTAATAACAACCTGAAATGTACAAGAGGAGCCTGTTTTCATGGTTCAGTGTCTCAGTTAAATAAAAAGACCCTTTAAATGCATAATGTTTAAATCACAGCATTATATACACAGTCCATTTGTGCATATTTGAGCAACAGTCATGCTTGCTCATGTAGGCAGTGTGTAATTTGAAAACAGTTGTTGAATACATTTATACACTATCAAACAAACTCTACGAACCTTTCCAAAGCCTCCTGCAGGTTGACTAATGGGGTGAGGGACTTGGAGCGGACATGCTCAGTGACGTCTGTCCTCACTTTGAAGAGTGCACACGAGCCCTGTATCCCATCCTTGTTTTCTAGAATAATATGGACCGGGTAGACGTCTTTCCGTGTGTCAGAAAACTGCAGTGTTGTTTCAATTCCTGTTTCTGGGTCGATGTCGTTAAACCTGAAAACAGACATGCAAACGCAAAATCTAAGTCAGGGCTTCCAAGTCAGATTCAGATTCAGATCAACTTTATTAGCAACATACTTTGCTTTTGAGGAAACTCCACTCAGTTGCCTCTCAGTTACTGAGACGTGCTTGTGGGTTTTTGGCTCACACCATTCAAATGAGGGTGGACAAAATATTAGAAACGCCTCTTGAAATAATGTAATACTATTCAAGAGCAGCACAAACTGTAGCTGTAGTGGAGGAAGTATTCAGACTTTTTACTCAAGTACCAATACCACACTGCAAAAATACTCCATTACAAGTAAAACACCTACATTGAAAATGTTACTTAAGTAAAAGTACAAAAGTATTACCAGGAAAATGTACTAAAAGTATCAAAAGTAAAAGGTACTCAATGCAGAGAATGTATATTTATACACACACATATAAATATACACAGTATATACTAATATAGTATCATATTATTAGATTATCATTACTCATGCATTAATGTTTAAGCAGACATTTGTCCTTTGTAGTTGGTTGAGTTGAAGCTAATTTTGAACAATTATATATTGGGCTGCAACTAATGATTATTTTCATTGTGGATTAATCTGCTGGTTATTTTCTTGATCTATCCATTTCTTCTTTATTATAGTCACAATTAAACAGAGCTTAAAGTGACACCTTCAATGTCTTCAACAGTCCAAACCTCAGAATGATTACCTGAACAATTAATCCGTTATCAAAACAGTCACTGATTTTTTTTTTTGATAATTAACAAATCAAGTAACTGATTAATTGATTTTTATATACTATTGGATAGTTACATTTTTTACAATACATCATGTTTTAAAAGTTCTTCATAGGTTATATATCTTGATTTATAAAGTAACTAGTAACTATAGCTGTCAAAATAGTTTAGTGAAGAAAAAAGTACAATATTGCCTCTCAGATGTAGTGGAGTAGAAGTGTCATGAAATGGAAATACTGGAAGTACAGATACCTCAAATTTGTACTTAAGTACAGTACTTGAGTAAATGTACTGCAGCCTCCAAAATGACCCTTAAAGTTGCATCAACACATCTCTGAAACAGATTTAACATAAACGTAACATTATGACCTTCATTAAGGTAACGTTATGATTTATTGCAGGGCTGTTTTTGTTTTAGACTGCACTAGTTTTAGCTGATAGCTGATAAACAAGCAACTAAGTGTGTTTCGCTGGGAGAAAAAATGGACCCACTACAAATGTTTACAGTGCGGTCTGTGGGTTATCTTGAATAATCAGGACATTGTTCGGGGGCAAGAGGGGAAATTTCATTGAATTATTATTTTTTAATTGGATTGAATCGAGCCTTTCGTGATAGCCAGCATTATAGACTCACCTATCAAACAGCGCAACATCTTCTCTCTCCTGCGGGAGTTGATAGAATTCCAGCTCGGTGTTGCTGATAAGTGACTTCCAGATGAGCTCCTTGGTGCAGTCGTCGAGCTTGAGGGGAAACTTGGGCTGTCTATTTTCCAGTCGTATCCACAGAGAGGGAATAGTTATTCCGTCCAGTCCCTCCAAAGCCACTTCATCCGCAACTATACTTAACGGATCCATGGCATGCCACAAACTGGGCTAACGCTGCCGGCAAGCTAACATGCTACCTTAACAGCAGCTAGCTAGCAGTTTGTGTTGTCGTTCCCGGCTCATAAATTCACCGGGTATTAAAGAGCGATTATTCGCGTAACGGTACTGATGTTCTTTCGGGTCAGATAACCGCGTTAATGAAAGAAAAACTTGTTTACAAAATGCTTCTTCCAACTACGTTTTCTAACTAGTCTCTGCGTACGTGCTTGCGTCACATTTTAACTTTGACCTCGCGTTGTACGTCAGTTGAGAAAAACAAAATCCACAAGGTGGCGTTCAAGTACAGTTTTTGACTTATATTCATGGATCATGCATTAAAATAGATTATCTTATTGTTTTGAACAGGCACAGACGCAACATTTAAGTATATTATTAATATTGTCTTTCCATTACAATTACTGGAAAAATGTAAATTACTCAGCAACTTTGTTAGCTTCTCCAGTATCTACTTTATTTCCTGTACACAATAAGGGATCTAACTGACTAACTCATTACATTTTTTTCAGCAATTATTTTGTAATTGTTGAGTAATTGCACTACTAGAATGTCCTATTACACCAATATTACTTGGTTATTGTTTAAATATTTCTTGTAATTACTGTAAAATTAACACCCTTTAAATTAAAAGGTTACAACTTTTCTTAAAACTACACAGTACTGCACTTTGACCTGAGGAGTCAAGTTAAGCCTGAGAGTTAATTCCTTTGAGATAACTGAGTTACAACGGAGTTAAGCCCCATCTGCTGATGAAGACAGTGTGTTACAGATAAAAGCTCTGGAAAGTAAGTGGTCCTTGAGTTTGGATTGTTTTTTCAAAACCATCAGCTCTTTTAACTTTAACATCTATAATTTTTACCGTTAAAGGACAAAGGAACACTAATCAGTTACTTACTAAATAACTGGTGTTTTTCGTGTTTACGATGCATCACTGATGGAGGAAAAGTATGCGGTGGAAAGTATTCAGATCCTTTACTTCAGTAAAAGACAATATGAAGATAGATGAAGTTACTAGTTAAAGTCCTGCCTTCAAAATTTTCAAAGTAAAAGTACATTAGTATTAAAAAAACATACTGAAAGTATCAAGGGTAAAAGTACTCATTACTTAATCATCACTACTGAACAGTAATAGTCAAATATTAAACATTAGGCTACTGAGAGGTTTAATCTACAACAATGCATTGAATTTTATAAGTTGATCCTTTGTCAATTTAATGCAGCAGAGTAAAAAGTACAATATTCATCAACATTTATCTTTGAATTGTAGTGAAGTAAAGTAGTATGTGTAACGTAGCAGAAAATAAATACTTTAGTACAAGAACATCAAAACTGTACCTGAGTAAATGTACTCCACCACAGATTCTGACCATGTACAAGAGTATTTATAGATTTTTGGAAAATACTTCCTCCTTAAACAACACAATGAAGAAATAGGTATTTTTCACTGAGCCATTTTGACATGTGGCAGTAGGAAAAAGAACAGGTGTAAATAATACAATGAATGTTGGCTGAATTCCATTTAGCCGTTTCGTTTCCAGGGTCTTGGTATTGTTCATGCCGGCTTACTGGGACACTTAAATAGAACAGAGTCATCATTAATGTTATTAGTAACGCCTGTGCTTTTCCTACAATGACAAGTCAAACTGTCTGCTGTGAAAAAGAGCTATGTTGTTTAAAAAGCCAGGACGCGTCGTCAAGAGAGGGTTAAAAGGCATGTGCAGTGTTATGTGTCGAGGTAAGTAAAGTATGTGAATAAGAGAGAACTCAGAGAAAGATGCCTGAACAATAAAAAGGAGAGGAAGTGTTTATTCAACATCTTTATTATGAAGTACCTTTTTAAAAGAAATGTACAAGTGGAACCAGCACAGTGACATCTTGGCGTTTACCTTTGAAAAACAGAAACACCATGGACATGTGGTGCAGGTCTGAAGACACATATGAAATGATAATGTACATATTTACAGCAGAGGCTCTATCGGAAGAGAAGTGAGCAAGAATGACTGCAGCTAAAAATTCAACGGGACTGACTGAAAATAAAAACTTACATTAAAAGCATGGATTGGTTCAATAGATATTTTCGAAAGATAACATGATAAAGGCACTGTGTTTCACACAAACTGACAACACAACAGACGCAGTTGTTTTTGTTTTGTCCATCGAATCATAATCACAAGAAACAATTCTTAAATGTTGTCATTCATCTGTCCCTGGGCGTTCTAACAAAACAGATAAAATATATCAGAGGGCCATAGCAGTTTGCACATAAACATTAAAACAAAATAGATAATTCAACTCATCAGGAAAACATTCCTTATAAAGAACATGCTTGGTGATTATTAAAATTACATTTTTTTTTTATAAACAAATACATATCTAAATTTTTTATTTCATATTGAAGGCATAATGGGTTGAAGTAAGGACAAATATGTTTTCAGATCCTATGTTTCCCTTACTGGGCAGAAACCCAGGACAAATTGTATTTGACATTCCTGCACGAAGAACGGTAGGACCTCTTTGTTTGATGAACACATTCAATTAACTACCAGCATAGATAACACAAAACACTCAATCAGGCCAACAGTTTGAGATCAATAATGAAGACAGACATGATGACAGGTCCAATGAAGAGATTTCCTTTGAGGACATAGCGGGTAAAAGTTTAAAAAAAGTCAAATTACATTCAGCTTACATAGCTGGTGTGTGATCAGTGTCTGCACGGTGCTTTGTGATATTCTGGCCTCAAGGCCTTACTGCAGTACTGTACTGTGAGCAGTTTGAAGGAATAGTTGGACAGTTTTTTAAATACACTTCTTCGCTTTCTTGCTGAGAGCTAGATTGATACCACTCTCATGTCTGTGTGTTAAATATGGAGGTACCAGCCAGTTCGGTTAGCTTAGCTAAGCATAAAGACTGAATAGGGGGTAAACAGTTAGCCTGCCTCTGTCCAAAGGTAACAAAACCCACCTACCAGCACCTTTAAGGCTCACTAATTAACACGTTATATCTAGTTTGTTTGAGCTGAAACTTAAATTAATTGATTAGACAATCGATATAACTGGTATAAATATTGGTAACAACTTAGGTTATTGATTAAAAGCATTTTTCAAGCTGAAATGCCCAACACTCTCTAGTTCCTGTTTCTAAATTGTGCAGATTTGTGATATTTGTGTTATGTGAGAGTCAACTGAAAATCTTACAAGTTCTGAACTGTCGGTCGGACAAAACAAGCAATTTTTAGACATCACCTTGGGCTGTGATGGGATGACATTTTATAGACCAATCGATTAATCAAGAAATTAATTGGCAGATTAATTGATAATAAAAAACGATCAGTAGTTGCAGCCCTAGTTTGTTTAATTCGTAGCTGTTTCCAGTCTTTATGCTAAGCTAAGCTAACCAACTGCTGGCTGTAGCTTTATATTTGCCGTACGTACAAACACGAGAGTGGTATCGATTTTCTCACCTAACTCTCGGCAAGAACAGCACATAACAGCATTTCACCAAAATGTCAAACTATCCTTTCAAGAGAAGCTGCAGATTTTAAACTCAGTGTTAAGCTACAATGTTTGAAATTTAGGAATCTGCAAGAGAAAGAAGATTCCCTTCTGCTCATGATGAAAAAAATACATTTGATACTACGGGACGCACGATATGCTCTTTGGCTGAGTTCAGGCATACATGACACAGGCTTTCACACTCACCAACACGGCTTCAGAATACGCATTCTAGATAGTAATGGCACTGGCCAGGCAGGCAGGCAGGCACCTAGACTGAGTTCGGAGTTACGGACACAGGCTCTCAGTAGCAGAAAAATATGACGTACATGAGGGGACAGTGTGACCTATTAAAAACAACAGATACTGTAGTCAAAGATGGCACACATTTAGTGTGCGCTCTTATTTTTCATGAGAATTTTTGAGGGTGGAGAAAAAAAAAAGCAATCCTATAATTAAAATCCATTGCGTAGGAGAACAGAACTGCACACTCAAAAGGTACAGAATTGAGGTGCATGGATGTATTACAGAGGGAAAACAACAAACAAAATGGCTGCCCTGAAATGACTAATGAACTAGCTTCAAAACATACACAATAATACACATTAAGTTGAGATATAACGAAATTAGGCTGCATTAATAAGTAATAGTACCTGCCTTGTACATACACAATTCAAATAAAATGAAACAAGTAGCTAGGATACTTGTCTTATCAAAAATATGTAGCTTTGGTAAACAAGTTGTGTGGAGAACTATTGTCTGAACATGTTGATGTGAGAGATCACTACATGACATCTAGGAATCAAGGGTGAGAAAGTTTCTGTTTTGAGGCTATGAAGTCAACGAGAGGAGAAGCAGGCTAAAGTTCCACTCCCCCAAAATCCTCTGTCCTCTCCCCCCTTGTCACCAGCTGATGAGGAACAGAGACAGCAAAAGGCAGCGAGACTCCCGAATGGAACAAAACTGCTTTCTTTACTGTCCCAAGCACCGATTGAAGAGTTTCCGTGGTAATGTAGCAGCATCGTAATGGTCTGCGGAGGACAGACTCCTCCAGAGCAGAAGTGGAAGACTACTTTATCCTCTCTCCTTCCAGCAGTCCCCTCACCCTTTTCCATCCATCGCAGTGTAAGTGGAAGACTGGTCAGACATCAGATTTTAACAGCGCTCCTCGAATATCCACAGTGGAGACAAGACAGGTGAAATAATTTATGTTCCTTTCCTCCGCTCCTGTGTCATCTGGCCAAGCTTCTTCGCTGTATGTGGGTTTGATCCAGGCATGACGCAGATATCCAGATATTCCATAAAAATAACCACATCCTTAATACTCGAGCTTCTACCATGCAGCGCTATCTCCCTTTTGTCACACGTTGCTCCTTCCATCTTTCTACTTTCTTTCGTTCGTTTTTCTCACAGCTGAATTTCCATCCAACCCCGATGTTCTCTTTCCATCTCCTTTTTTTTTCTCTCTCCCCCAAATGATCTTTTTGCAATTCTGTGTCATCTTCCTGTTCCCAAATTTCAGTCAACCTTCTCCACCTTCCCGATGATCTTCTCCTCGAAGATAGGCAAGATGGCGTCATCGTCACGGACCTCCTCGAACACGACACCGCAGTCAAACTCGTCGCTCACTTTCTTAAAGTAGAACCTGCACATAAAAAAAAAGACATGCTTGATTATTACAGAGCTAAACAATGGTTCCTTTAACCCTTTGAACTCCGATAGAAATGGTCCACCAGTGCCTACATAGGCATTTTTGCTTATTGTAGATGATCTTAAAATTCTTCATATCTCTAAAATCTGTACAACCTAAGCTAAAAGGCTATGTCAGTCAATAAACCACAAACACTGAAAAAATTACTGAAACTGTGTCAGAAATTAAAACAGTGCCACGTCCAACGTGATGACACGAAAGACGGAAGTTTTAGCTTTCAGCTGCAAAAAGAATCAATGCTCTAGCTATTACGGTTTTTATTTTAGATCAACAGATTATGCAAACAACGACCTACCGTTTTCAGAGGGTTAAAATGTGACATTCCATATGTATAGGTTTTTCTTTTCTTTATCATTATACTATATATATGAATTAATCTCATTATTATATATTTTTTGGTATCTGCATTTGAGCACTTTAAATGTTGTGTAAATTTAAGGTACAATAAGCTTGTGTCTACATTGGAGTGGGGTTATATGAACCTATAATAAAAATAAATAAACAGACCTTGAACAAAATGTGACATTCCCGCCCACACTTTAAATTTTAAAACATATGCATCAGATGTTCTCACCTGTAATGGCCCTTTTTGGTAAGCAGCTCCTTGAACTGGCCCAAAGTCACCACCCGGCCTTTGACTGATGTTCGGTATGGGATTGGCTCTCCACAAAAGTAGTAGGCGACCGTCATGTTCTCACACACCTGGCGCTTACCAGACTTATGCCTTTAGAGAGAGCAAGATCCATGTCAAAACACTCAAATAAGAATACATGCAAACACAGACACAAGTTAAAGCCCTCTGAGTGAAACGTGATTTCAGGCTACACAAATAATATGGACTTGACACCAACCTCTGCTTGGCCTGCTGTAGTGCGTTCCTCCTCCTCTCCTCCTCCAGCCTCCTCCTAGCCTCCTCCAGCTGGGTGAGGGGGTTGGGAGCCGGGTTGGGGGGCATAGCTGGGTCCTGGATGAAAGGGTGCGAGGGCTGGACCTGGGCGGACGATGAGCCGGGGATGACGGGGGACACAGAAGAAGGGTTGTTACGCAGCTGGGCAGAGACCCAGGGGTGCACGGCTCCAGGTCGCTCCACTGAAGTTGGACGTGGTGACTCGCTGCTGGTTCCCGTCCTCCTGGAGCTACTGGTGCTGCCGCTGGAAAAGCAAAAGGGAGGGAGACACGATGAATATCAAAGGACTTAAAGTCAAAAAATATACAGAAGAGAGCAGCGCCCCCATTGAGAATGATGCCAATTTACAGTTCTACAAACAGTCAAGGAACCGGAGCATCTAGAACAATTCGTTATGCAGCTAGATTAATACGATTCCACTCCATCCCACTCTCTGAAGGAAAAGTAACTGTTAACATGTGGTGGACACGGCATTGTGCGTAAAGAATATTGTCATGTTAAGACAGTGCTAAACTGTTTTCTTCACAGGAGGTGTGGTGTAAGTGTGTGCATTTTTTGTGAGATTTGGTGGACATGATGGCAGAGACTGGGAGAGCCTTCTGAAATAGATTCTCATTTGAAAAACGCAAGAGAAACGCTAATGTTAATGTTGCTTCTGTGTCTGCTGGAGGTGTAAAAAGGCAACTATTTGCTAACAGGTTTACAACTTGTTTCCGCTGCCCCCAAGTGCCACAAAAAGAAATTGGTTATTATATGTTGAATTGATGTTAATTTGTTGATACATATGTCATATTACATACATGTCAGGGTTTACTGATCTAGTGAAGCCTCTATTGTCCTGCAATTAACTTTTAGACATTAAGCCTGGCACATCAGTTTGAACTGGTAAATCATCACAACCTTAATAAAATATTTCCAATGAAATAACAAACATGAATTCAATTCATTTCTAAAACTTCTTTCTAATAGTATTAATCATGAGTAATACACGTGATATTACTCACCCATGTGTGCTCTTCCTTTGTCGGTCTCCATCCATCATCCACTGCAGGATCTTCTGGTTTCTCTCCAGATCCTCATGTGGTACCTGGGCCTCCATGCCACGCCCACTCTCATCCCCTTTGCCTGATGTCTCTGATGCCTTCTTACAACCTCGCCGTGATAGCGTGCTGCCTTTACTACTGCAGAACGAACAGGTAACGACATACACAAACCAGTTGAGGTCATCTGAAGAAGACAGCACATATATCAGCACACTCAACCACACCAGCCTACCTGTAACCCATGCCCTCAAGCGTGCTGGCTCCAGCCCCGTCAGCGTAGTTACGACTTCTCCCTGCGTACTGGTTGGCTGCGTCTCCGTTCCAAAGGAAGTTGGCCTGGGACCTAGAGCCCGCCTCCTCCTGGCCATCTCTTCCTCTGTGGTGATACAGCTGCTTGTGGTGATGCATACCTGAAACAGACATCACAGCGAGACTTATTAGTGACATACTAGCCTCTCTTCAATACATCCTACACTCAAGTAAAAAATAAAAACACTACTGCTGCAGCTTCATTTGATGCCTGCGTTGGCATGTGAAAAATACCCTCAAGGACTGTGGCATGTCGAGTACAAGTCTTTTTCCACAGTCAACAAATCCCATGAAAACCAGCAATGAATTGATCCTACTAACAAGTATTGTCCAGAGCCTGATAGGGCACCACATACTGCTGTTTATATTCACCAGAGCACCAAATGTGTATTCATCCACTGCTGAACAAGCACCATTTCCTCCGTTTGAGTAACGTTTGCCAAAACCAGCAGTGCCCAGCTGTTTTAGAAAATTACTGAGCCTTTTTAAAAAATGAAATTCACATTGATCTGTGACCTTCAGTGGGAACCGATGGCCTTGGGACTAAGTGCCACAGACAGGGCAGGGAAGTCGGAAAATAAAGATGGAATAATGCATTGTTGGTTTGGTCTTTTCATGGCATTTGTTCACAATAAGAAAAATATACATATCTTGCTCACTGCGACAGCTACAAGAGCACAGAGGATGATCTGCCATCATTTGACAAGAGAGGGAGATCAGGTACAATAGGCGGGATCAAAACTAACAGGGGTGGATGTTCTGATGCACATCATACGCTGCCAGTGTGTTTGGGAGTTCAGTCTCACCAATCTCTCACCCTTTCACCCCCTCTCTCCTTCCCTTCCACAGTCTCTTACCTTTGACCCCAGCAGCAGGCAGACTGTGACCTCCTCCTCGGTGTGAGGGGTAGTGAGGTGGGCCGATCCCCCCATCAGGTGAACGTGATGATTTGGGAGGAGTGTGTCGACCCCCTCCTCCTAAGGTGCTGTTGGTTGCCCCCGGCGACTGGCAGCCCGGCGTTTTCATCACGCGCTGTACATGCTCATCCAAAATAGATTCCGGGTCGTCGTCATGGGAATCCTCCATGGCAACCAGGCCACCATAAGTGGCGACCGTTGCCGTGTTAGCAGTGGTCTCTGAATAACGAGCGCCGTAAAGAGGTGGAAACGATGAGGGGAGGGGGAGTGGTATGCTATGAGAAGACATGGAGGTTGTCACGGAGATGTCAGCATCGTCCCCCTCTTCTTCCTGTTGGGAGAAGGAGACAAATATTTTAACTCTAACTGGACATGCACATTGTATAAACCAGTATGTACACACAAAGACAAGGACTGAGAAATACAATGTATAAATGCCCTAAACAAACTTGTCTGTGCTGATACATTTCAGACAAATGATCATGACAAATGAGACTTCACCAAACATCACTGTGACAGTTTAACAGCCTGAAGTTAAATCTAGCTGACGACGCTGTGCGAGGAAAAACAATAAACTCTGCAACGTAACTAACAACTTAACTTATATAACATTTCAAATGTCCTCCAAGTAGCCCTGCTGGTGGATCCATAACCCCATTTAGCTTTTGTTCTCAGTGTATACAGCTTGTTGTAAGGTGACACGTGATATGAGCTGGTGGTGATGAAATTGTAGTCCTGAGTGTGTTTAGACAGAAGCCATATTTAAAAATTATTTTACATGAAGGTTTTGTTTAACTTAATCTAAACATATTTTACAATTAGGGCCGTACCCAAATCATTACTTTCCAAGTTGACTCTGACACTGTGTCCTAACTGAATGCGACACGAGCGAGCGTCAGCGACAAAATCAGTTTGATTGAATTGTTTTCTATAGGAAAGTCCTAACTGGCTGCGAGCGACGCTTTGAGCTGAACTTTTGTCGTACGCCCTGTCTCTATTTATTTATTTATTCCTGTCGCTCGAGTTGAAAGCCTGGATTATGGATGAGGAACGGCTGATAACGTACTTGCTGTTGGTTATATTTTATGCCATTTCCAGTAAAGGAAAATTCTAAATATCACAATATAAAACGTGTGTTTTCATTACAAACGTAGGAAGATAGCAACTCACCCATCTTTTACTTGAGTGGTTACGTCTCCAGTCTGATCTAAAGCGCACAGCTGATGGGTACATGGTTTGTTTACACGACGTAACAGAAGTGCATATTTAACGGATTCTGTGTAGACAGAGAGCATCCGATGTTACGCGATAGTCGGACGCTCGCTTGCTGTTAGGACACGGTGCAAGTTGCTAGTTTCGGCCGAATATTGGACTTTTGGAGGAGGGAGTGATATTTTGAATATCGCGGCCTGTGGTTCCTGCTTTTTCCAATACACCTGTCCTTGATCATCATCTGTGAGCTAAAAACATCAGATTTCCACAAGCGTGTCAAAGTCATAGTTTAGTTATAAAATCCTAGCGCGTCAAGGAGTCTGCTGAACTCATTGTAAGCTGATTTGCCGACCACACCACACAGTTTCTCATTACTAAAATTTAAACTGTAAAAGTTTTAAATTTACTGTGAAAACTCAGTGCCAGAATCACAAGGAGCGTGCGCACACACACACAGTAATACACTCACCAGTCGTACTCTCTTCAGCCTCTCTTCGAGTCTTTCCTGAGCCTCTCTCTCTCTGAGAACCGTCTCCAGCCTGCTGATGAGCTCCGCTGCAAACCTCTCAGGCTCTACGTGGATGTCCTTTGGCATGCGGTACGTGCGCTGTATATAGACACAAGCACAAACATTACATGCTACAAATTCCTATACACATCTGCTGCTTAAATTCAGAAGCTGTTTTAGCAAATGGACATGTAAATCATAAAAAGAAATTAGGCAGGAAAAACGGTAATAACCATAAAATGGCACATAAAGGAGTAAGCCTGAGCAGCCTGATAGGAGGCTAAATGAGTTGTGTCTGTATAACTCACAGGTATATGAGGTAGGGGCACACGTCCATTAGCTTTGGCACTTTCATGCATCTCTTTACGATGCTGCTTCCGATATCTGTATGGAGGAATACCATCTCTGCACACAAAGACACGAATAAACAACAATCAAACACAGATCTTAACAGCTCATTTGTTCTGAAAACCATTGTTGTCATTAAATGTGTTTAAATCCAGTAACTGAATTAATGAAGGAGTGAGTGAGTTCATCTGTGTGTACTTACACACTGCTGTCGGTCAGTGACAGTGTGTCTGCATCACTCGACATGCTCTGCTGCTCACTGTCATTGGCACTGGTTGCTGGAGCACGAGCATAGCCCATGTTTGCGTAGTATGGGTTTACCGGCTCCCGCCATGGTCTGAGGATGAGTGGAGAGATTATAATGTAGCGAGCTCACGTTAAAATGTTGATACATGAACACATTCATGCACACACACAGCATAAAGCTAGAAGTAATCCATGACATTTTCCATTACATTAAACACAATTTCTATGACCAGGACATGTTTCAGGACTTCTCATGTTTGGTTGCTTTTAACTCAGCAGGTTTGGTTTATTATTTTTCTTCAATATTCAGATAATATTTATGTTGTTTTCACACAATTTTTAAAGAACATAGTAACTGAGACCAATTCAGAAATTTCAGAAAACAACTTCAAAATAGGTGTAACAAGCCAACCATTGTTCAAGTTGATTAAAAAAGTAAAAGAAGTAAAGAATCAGCTGACTTTTCCTATGATGAAATGTTACTTGTATATTTTTGTCCTGTTTGACGTACTATGTACAGGAAAAAGTCAAATAAATTAAATAGCAATGATTATTAGCAGATTTGCAAATGGAGCTGGGTTTTTTAAACTGTTGCATTTGCACCAAATTCATTATTACAGTAAAATGGGTAAACTCCACTGGTGTACACTACACATGCTGGTATTAAAAATGATAGGAAAAATATTGGTACCATTACTAATGTTGGCTAAATGTCCGTGCAAATGATCCAATACTGATATCGAAAATATTTCAATATCACACATCGTGATGGGAAATAATATAAACTCTCAGACATTACGATCTTGAATCCAAGAACCTTGACACACACACACACACACACACACACACACACACACACACACACACACACACACCTGTACTCTCTGCTGTCTGGCCTCCTCCTGTTGGTGGAGGCTCTCTGCGGTGCTGTCTGCATCAGCAGGCTGTGAGTCAGCCTACCAGCTGGTGTGTCTCCGCACTCCTCCTCATCCTTCCCTTCCTCCATCTCCCTCACTCCTCCTCCTCCACACCTAAGATCAGATTAAATTACATCCGTTAGTCAAATATCAGAAACATCCATTATTTCATTAGTGTTGCGCTCAGAAAAGTCAGTTGAATTTTTTGTTGAATTATTCCAGATGACAGGCATGGATCCTGTGCAATATATGACATTAGTCGTGCATCATCTCACCTCCACTCTTCATCCTCAGCAAGTGTGGGTAAGTACCCAGGCACAGGCTTGGCTGGACCCGATGAAGGGCTCTGATCACTGGGGTTAGGCTTGGGGCTCTCTCCTCCTGTCCGCGTGTACTCCAGGTACAGATCCGACTTAAGAAACAAAGGGTAGGTGTTCTCCTCCATCATGGCCTGGATCTCTGTCTGAGCCTGGAACAAACAAACACAGTGGTCACACATCTAGACTCTCAGGTTGGTATAAAACTAAATGATGCCTGAAGATGTTACCTTCATTTCACACAATTTCTAATCACTTAATTAAGTCCACCTACTCATCGACGACACATACTCTTTTCAGACTGAAGCAAAGACTAATGATCTGAAAGGTTTTGATCTTGCTCCTGGCTCGCAACTTTTCTCTTGATTTAGGCTAAACACAATTCCAACACTGCTTAGCTTCTGAATATAAATGTGAACACAGGTTACTACAAACACTAAACTAACTAAAACCCACTCCAGACCAACACAATGACACGAGGTAAAGCCACACTTATGTAACCACCTAGCTAGTCTAATACTCAATCCAGACTGACACAGAGATCTGTATTATGCCCACATGAAGGTCAATGTGAATGGGTCAATGTGCATCACTCAATGTGGTTTCGCGACAGTCCTGCTAACCAGGTTTGAATGCAAGTTGGACAGTACTGGGCTTTGGTGAAACAGTGAATGAAATTCAATTTACTGACGTTTAAACAACAATTAACTGACTCCCAGAATCTCCTAAAAAAAAAGCAATAGAAAACAAAACAAGAGAAAGCGTGGGAATAGGTTGGCTGCAGAGAAAACGAAAACTGAAACTAGCCTCATTTGGTTCATTATGGTAATTATGCAATCTCATTCTGAGTAAATGTGTTGTTTAGCGGTGATGTGTAATGAACTACAGCCGGAGACTTGAGTCTCTGTATGCAAGACCTGTCATAGCAGTCTTATATGTATGTGGTCTGAACACACATTCAGGAGACCACCATCGTATCAAAGAAGAGCAATGAAGACAGAAAGAATGAAAGAGGGCACAGGTGAGTGAAAAACCTGAAACTTAAATGTAACTTGATGTGGTCCTTGTGGTTTACTTACTAGAGCAGAAAAACCCAAGAAAACATAAATCTGTGCTTTGGCAGTGACGTATGTGGAACTACAGTTGCATCCTCTCTGTCACATATTTAAAACACTATTTAAATGTTACTACAAGGCTGTAACAGCCCTTTACGGAACCCAGGAAACTTTTGAGGCACTCAGACACCATAACCATTTTGACGGAGGGAACCTGGGTCCAGTTTTAGTTCCTGGGCCATAGTTCCTGCCCCCTAAAAAGTCTCTGACAGGTCCATCACAAGCCATAAGCCTGCAACAACTGTCTTCCAATCAATGTGATTAATCTTCCACAGAAAAATGAACACACACACAAACATACGCTCTATACTACAAATTAAATGCAATTTGGCATGTTCTTAAACAAATGTACTCTCTACAACTTCTGGGCTGTTCAAAGACCTGCTACAGCAGTTGTGAGGGAAGCAGATATGGCTGTCAGGTTCCTCAAATCTAGAAGTAAACATTAACATACAACTAAACTATGATGGCTTTACAGACATAGGCCAAAAACACTTGGCCACCAACTGTGTACTGGGGAGAAGTGATTTAAGTTGTGAGAGAGAAAAAAAGATAAAGTTCTCAGCACCAGTCTGCAGACAGTGCTGCCATCTAGGCCAATTATGGTACTTTTTAGGTGTCATGACATTATCTTTCCAACAGGCACAACTCAGTTGCTGTATCCTGACATCCTGCACATCAGTGCTGTTTTACATTGGCTGATACTTGAACAGCCTTAAGTTTCAATCCCTTAGCCTGGCTGAACATGACCATTTCAAAGAACTGCGATGGACAAAATACAGCTTGTGAGAAATCTATAATATCTTCCACTGGCCTGTGTAATCCAACATGTTTTGCTGTTATTAGGAACCGTTACAAACATTACATCAGTGTTTTAATTACCTGTTCAAACATGGCAGGGTCTGGATGCGGCCTTCCCACACAGTCTCTGATGAAGCTCTTGGTGGCTGCTTTGATCTGCCTGGAGACAATCCCACTTCCGTCTACAATGTACTTCCTGTAGATGGCCTTGGCCAGCTTTGCCTTCTTCTCCTGACTGGTCTTCCTGAACCCCGAGCAAGCAAACCAGAAGTCAAGAAGGTCTGCACACCCTTCCTGGCACAGGAAGTTTCGGAACAGCTGGATGCCTTCCTGGTCGTCCAGGAGAGAGTGAAGTGACTCTGCCCACTTCAGGTAAGGGGGAGTTGGTGAAGCTGAGCCCTCAGGTTCATACCCCAAGTCCAGATCAGGGCGACGTGGGGTCGCAGACGAGGAGGAGGGTGTGTAACTTGATGGATCCCCCATTTTAGATGATAAGGATAATGGGGGATAGCCGAGGGTTTGGGAAAGGGTGTTCGGACGGGTGTTGACTGATTGGACTGGGGGGTCCACATCAGATCCCTCCTCACCAGGAACTGGGGGTCGCGGAGCATCCTCGGTAAAGTGGGTAGGGCCGCTCAGAGAGGCCACAACCCCACCACCGCCCCTGTACCCAATCCCATGTAATTCTCTGACAACACTCATGTCTCTGATTGCACAAGGCAGAGGTCAGATCTTCCCCTCTAGCAATGATTTTGCTGGCAAACAATTCACCCTACGATGGAAACAAGAAAAGTGGTTAGTTGTAGCAGTGGGAGTTGGCACAAAGGAAATAAAGAAATAATCATCATTACAAAGACAAGTTGATAAACATGACTGACTCATCTCTCACCTCCTTCACTGTGTCAGACCACTATTATATATGTATTTATACATACATAACCTCACTACATCGCCCATTAAGAAGCAACAAAATGAGATGATGAGCAGAACAGATACATAAAATAGAACAGAGCAGGATTACAAAAACTAAAAATATTGCTACAATGCTAATCTGGCAGGTAAACTTGCTAACAAAAACATTTTAGCATTAGGTGTTTTTAATACCGTCAGTTAGTTGTAACTACCGACTAAGACTCCAGTCTGACCAAAAACAATGTAATGCTCTGTGAGTACATTTCCAAGCTGAAGTTCACCAATAAGTTTCTGGCGTCATTTTAACAGCTAGCTTAAAAGCTAGCGCTAACACAAAACAAAGCTCACACTTCGTGTAGCGAGACTTCATTTCCTAAATAACCAACTAATGTTAACAAGCTAAGATAGCTAGCTAGCCTTGCAGCAATGCCACCACCAATGCCAGTGCTTTGAAGTGAGAATCTCATTCATCTTGGCCTGCAAAGACGGTGGGGGATGGGTACAGAAACAAACTCTACAACCACACAAGACGGGCCTGCATGCAAAATAACTTCAACACAAGCGTACTTTGTAAATGTATTCGTGCCAAGCAAACTCGTACAGAAGCAACGCCAACTTTCCCACTGATAAACGCCAACATATCATCCGATCTAAGATCAAACAAAACAAGAAAGCGAGGGCACGTTTTCCACTCTACTGGCTGCAGCGCCAGCTAGCTTGGTGTGTTAGCTAGCTAGTTTTGGTTAGCTTGTTAGCTGGCTAACTTAGCTAGGTACGTTAACGTCCCGTGTTTTCTACAAAAGTGTCTGTCCTACCGTCTCTGAAAGCCCGATCCCCGTAATCCGCTGCATTGGGGATACTGGCGCGAACTGTGTGCCCCAAAACGCAGCATATGGATAGCTTTCTGATATTAAATATTAACGAAAATAACCCGTCGACTATCCCCTTAACTCCCCATGGTGGCTGGTTTCTGAGCAATAATACAGAGCGAGAGAATACGTGCGTGCACGCCGACGCCGTACGGTGTGTAGTACGTTTATAGAACTACAACGCATAGAAGTGACAAACGCAGCGCGTCATCAAGCTCCCAGCTTAACAGTGGTGAAAAAGTACAGTATTTAAAATAAAATAAAATAAAATAAAATTAGCAATACCACAATGTACAAAGACTCCAGTAAAAATCCTGTATTCAAATTTAAATTAAGTAAAAGTACACAAGCATTATCAGCAAAATGTACCTAAAGTATATATTATAATATTGTATTATTATTACTGATACATTAACATGTAAGCAGCATTTTAATGTTGTAGCTGGTTGCACTGTAGCTAATTTTAATTTACTGTATAATAAAGCATTGTAACTTTAGATACTCAGTATAGGTTTTTAAAATCTTAATCTGCAAAGTAACTTGTAACTATAGCTGTGAAATAAATGTAAAAAGTGTTGTAAAAAGTACAATATCTCCTCCGAAATGTAGTGGGGTAGAAATTGCATAAAATTGAAATACTCAAGTAAAGTACTTCAGAGTTGCACTTAAGTACATTAACTGAGTAAATGTACTTAATTACTTTTCATTACTGCAGTTTACCGAGCTTACGTAACATTATACTGACAGTGCAATTAGCAATACAGTACTTGCGTGAACAGTGGTGTAGCGTTAATATTAAATCCAAGGAATTATCTCTAATAATGCCAGCAGAATAAATCCGGTGATTTTTTGTTCTAAACACATTTATCAATCCTCTGATGTCCATTCCTAAAAAGAGTGCTTACTTCCACTGGTATGGATTTAATATAATCTATAATATAAATTATATGAATGATTATTACTGATACATTAACATGTAAGCAGTTCTTTTTCTGTAGTTGTTCCCGGAGCTAATTTACTTTATACAGTATGATTTTGTGTATTTAAATCTATGAATCAATCTATGAAAACAATGCATCATATTTTATAAACTGATCATAAGTTTTGCATGTAAAATATTAATCTGCAAAGTATCTAGCACCTAAAGCTGTCAAATAAATGTAGCGGGGTAAAAATGTACAATTTGCATCTGAAATGTAGTGGAGTAGCAGTATAACATAGCATAACATTTAAATATTAATGTAAAGTACAAGTACCTCAGAATTGCACTTAAGTACAGTAGTTGAGTAAATGCACTTAGTTACTTGCCACCACTGGCATTGCATTAAATAAGTTGATATCAGTTTATTGATCATAACGGTTCTATTGGTCGCAGTTCTATGTCAGGGTAGCGAAATTACGTCTAACAGCGCCCCTGCCGACACCAGCAGGTCACTACACAATTTGACAACATAAAAGGAATTGCAATACAAACGCGAGCCTTTGAATAGACTCTAATTAGTAGTTATTACATGATTTATGATACGCTGTTTGTACCACACATTGCCGTAAACATGAATAAAAAAAAGGCAGAATGCATTGAAACTGAAAAGAAAGAAAGAAAGAAAAAAAAAAGACCCAGACAGGACAGCAGCACAGACATGACCAGGTAGTCTACAGTTTACTTTGCTTCAGGCAGTCAGCCGGTCTGAATGCGAGACAAATCTGAGGCAACCCACATGTCAGCGAGAAACCCTGACACAACACAGGAAAGATTTTCTTACCTCCGAACAGGTGTTCAGTTAACGGAGCCCACCTCCACTGGCAGAGTGACTGACAGGACAGAGAGAGCACGCCGCCGCCGCCACCTGAGCATTCTGCTTGTCAGTCGCCTCCGCCGGGCTGTCAGTCAGTCAGGAGCACCGAGCTGCCACCGCTGTGTAAGTGTGTGTAAGTGTGTGTGAGGGAGAGAGAGAGAGAGAGAGAGAGAGAGAGAGAGAGAGAGAGATTAGATTACAGTTAACAGTCATTAATTTCCTCTCAATATTACCAATGGATTAAACATATCCCTTACCAAAAAAGAAACCATTCCACATGTGTATTAACTGGCAAGCTGATGTTTTCACATGTGATGCTTTACATTTTACATGAAACATACTGATTTTATTACGTGAAATGGTCTCTTCCAATGCGGTTAACATGCGATATATTCTCAGTTGCTTTTTATTTTTGCTTTTTTAAAAATCTTCCAATAAAAGCAGACCTACAGGAAGTGTAGAAAGAAATATAACTAATAACTGACAAAACAATATCACTAAATATCCTGTGGTGAGATTTGCTGTTTCAAGAAATTTATGTTTCTCTTTGTCTCTAATAATAAACGAATAAAACACTGATTTCTATAGCAAAAATATAGCAATAATAGTAGTACAAGTTAAAGGTAAAAGGTAAAGTAAACTCCAACCTCACATACATTACATTCCAATGACTTTGGACCGTTGAATCAATATACAAATGCAACAAAACTCTCAAGAAAGTTTGGACTCTGACAGTTAATTAGTGACTTGACCTGCTGACTATGAATGTTACATACAAATGGTTTTGATTTGAATGTAATAATATCCCAGTAAAACCACCATGAGTGTCTGAGGACGGCATCATCACTCGAGTCAGTCTCTCTCTGCTGTTGAGTTGATTAAGAAGCTTCTTCAATTTCACAAATTCCAACTGAGCTGTACAATATTACAGAAAAACTTTAAGAGTTTATTTTCTCTTTTAAATATGAATTAAGAAGACCTCTAAACCAAACCATGATATACAATGGTTAACAAAGTAGTTTACCATGCCTCCCGTTCAGGCTAGCTGTCCCATGTGGAGAAGGCAGGGTCCGGGGGCTCAGGTGAGGTCCAGACCCCTGTCCTCATCTCTGTCCACTCCTGGATGGACAGTTCTTCCATGGTAATATGGCCCTGGGAAATAGAAAAACCAGCATTAAGAAATCCAACAGCTAGACAGCTTTTATGTCAGATTTTTGCAACATTTCTGTAACATAAGAAATCAGCCTCAGAGAAGTCCATATGTACAATTAGAGAAGAACAATAGAAATCTGATATTGATAAGGTGAAACAAGAATAGACATTGTCTGGGATTTTGGTCAAAATTTAAGGTCTTTCTGGACTAATTTGACTATTAAACTTGACTGAAAGGAACAACAAATGCCTCTATCTGTTTGGTCATATCCACATTATAGATTATTTTCTATATTTGTAAATATCTGAAAGCATCAGTAGTCATCCCAAAATATTGTGACATATTGATGTTTTGCATAGAGAAATTGAGGATTTCACTTAGAAATATTTGATTTTGTCAAAACTATATTCAACCTCATTTATAGCCTAGATCTCTAAAACCATTTAAATGTCTTTGAGCAGACAAGCAGTGTGACAATGTTCAGTAAGAGATTTAGAGAAGCCTTTCGTCGGCGGGCTGTAATGAAGACGAACAGGGTTGTTTGCAGCGGTGGCTTGAGAAAATGTTGATGAAATGTTTTCGCTGCATGTTTGATTGGCAGACCTTACAGCCAAGCTAAACACCCTTCATTATGGAAATGTATTCATAACACTTTGGCTTATATCCTCAGCAGTCAACACACACACACACACACACATCTACATGCATACACAGGTTCCTGCTGCAACAGGCTGGTGTTGTTATGGTTGCTGCAGTGCCCCCGGAGACAATGAGGAGAGAGGGAAGGGAGACAAATAGAGAATACTGAGGAAGATGAACTTGACCTTTATGATGTCTTGGTGAGGAGGGGTTGGGGGCATGTTGGTACTTATGAATCTATAATGAATCTCGACTATGTGTGTGTGTGTGTGTGTGAATGTTGTAGAGGTCTGTGCTCTTAGCTGAAGAAAGGTCATCACACAGGGGGGGCACTGATACACCTGGCCGCATGCTCCCTCTCCCTCTTTCTCCATCTATCTATGCATCTATCTATGCATCTATCTATCTATCTATCTATCTATCTATCTATCTATCTATCTATCTATCTATCTATCTATCTATCTATCTATCTATCTATCTATCTATCTTTATATCTATCTATCTATCTATCTATCTATCTATCTATCTATCTATCTATCTATCTATCTATCTATCTATCTGTCTATCTATTTATCTATCTATCTCTATCTATCTATCTATCTATCTATCTATCTATCTATCTATCTATCTATCTATCTGTCTATCTATTTATCTATCTATCTATCTATCTATCTATCATACCACTTGCACTCTATATATTTGCACTCTTTTCTACTTTGTACTGCAACTGCTGCACAACAATTACCCTCAGGATAAATAAAGTTATATCTTATATATCTTATTGTATTATCTTAGCTTAACATAAAGACTGGAAATGGGGAACCAGTTAGCCTCTGTCCAAACAAAGGTAACAAAATCAACCTACCAGCACCTCTTAAGCTCACTATTTAAAATGATACATCTTAATTAATCTGTAGAAAAACTGGAGTGTAAAAACATCATGTTTTACAGGCGATTATGGCGGACTATTTCTTGGCCGGGCGCAATACTCCAGAATGTTTTTTTTTTTTTGGTTTTTGGGATCAATCAGGTGACATCGTGACATCATGTAAGACTTTTTAATTCCTAGTTTTATGTTAATGCGTAAACACTCAAAGTATAATGATCTTCCTTATGAGTTAAGGCTGAATTTTAAAAACTGTAACAGCAGTCACATTCAAAAAAATGTATATTCAGTATGTGTTCAGTTGGATTCAAATGAATTCTAATGTATATATTTCCTGTATCCAGCATTACTGAGCATTTAAAGGCCTGTGATATTATGTTTGTTTATTTTAGGATTGGGAAATTTGAGACAATATACTGTAAATTTGTCAACTTTCAGAGATTGTGCTACGACGTTTATACCCTCTTAATATCTCTGGTTGGATAGGCCATATGCCTTTCTCACAGCAGACATTTTGACCTGTCATAATAGGAAAAAGCACAGGTGTTACTAATAACATTAACGATGGCTCCGTTCTATTTAAGTGTCCCAGTAAGCCATGACAGTGTGACAGTGAGCCAGCACGCACAATAGCTAAATGGAATTCAGCCATCATTAATTTTATTATTTACACCTGTGCTTTTCCTACAAAACGTCTTTTGTGAAAATACTGTCTAATCTATGTATTTAATGTATTATCTCGATTATTATAAGTTTTTAATCTACTGGATTGAGCAAAAAACGTCCGTCCTGTCTGGTCATTTTATTTATAAGATAATTTTATAAGATTTTGCCATATATAATTACATATACTGTGGTAGAAGAGTTTATCCATGTCACTCATTCTTAGTATTTCTTTTCACTTTCTTCCAGACTGACTGTTTTGGCTAATAAATATGTGTAGCAGAAAATTATAGGTTAAGCAGCACTAGCTACAATGCAACTGGTACTGATTAATTACAATGTCAGTCATACATGAACGATCTATATCCATCAACTGATGACCCTTGCTAGCTAGTTTGAACTATTTGCACAGTCTCAATAAAAAGACAAAGAGCCCTATGAATTACTCTCTAAGCATTGTCAAGTATGTGATGAAAACAACCATTTCCAGTAAAGGTAAAAGTGGATTATAAATTCTTAAATTGAGGCAGCCCCATTGGACTACGGAGATGGAGCTTTTTTGTCAGAGTGCTGGTCCAGCTCAGGGGTCCCTTTGTTCCAGCTGCCACAGCAGATTTGGGCGTCTGTACGGAGGCCTGTCAGAAACAGGCTTATCTCTTGGGGGCCTCCCAGCACAAAGACCCATTTAGATGCTCACAGAGAGTGAAATCTTCATTATATACCGCTTGAAAGAGAAACAGACCTCTGCTCTTTAAGAAAATTAATTGGAGACAAGTATTTTGCTTGGCTGCGATGAAAGCTCCAAAACAAAAGATAAGGAGAATCTTGTACAGTGAACCCTTTTATTTTATTTGACATAGAGTGAGTTGGGAGATATCGGTATTTCAGGTCTGTTTGTGTTCCTGTTTACCATAAATTTAGACATTGTCACAGAGCTATGAAGGACATTTGAAGCTTGTGTCCATCACCTCTATTTTTGTCTTAATCCTACAATTCCCTCAGTTTTTTTTTTCTTTTTCTTAAAACACTCTAATTGAGTTACATCTCAAATATAGTATCAAATATCAAGGGTTTCCATCCATCCATGCAACTGTCTATTCATGTATCTCTATATCATCCATCCGTCCATCCACCTATCCATCCATCTGCTGGCCTTTCCCAGTCATGCCTGTAGTAAGAGTGTCAGTATATCTGCCATGGCGTCCTGCTGATGTGTATTGTGATGGGGCTGAATACTCCAGCTACCAATATGGCCTGCACCAATACTGGATTAGCCACAGTGGATTAGCTGGCTGCCCTCCTGCTGCTTATTCAAATATTGTTTCACGTATTGTCATCATTGGGGCAGAGCTCTGGCCCATTAGCCTGCAAGCTACAGAATATTCTCAAAGAAAACCCAGAAAAAAATGTCTTTGCTTCTATTTCCCCACAAAAGCGCCTGATTTCATTTTTCCGCGAATGTGGAATTTGGACCACTGAGGGATGGGAGAAAACGTTGATGGGTTCGGAGAGTGTCTGCAACCTTGGAACGGGGAGAAAAAGGAGGATGGAAAGATGATGGAAAGCAAAACCCAACCAGGGCCAAAATCAGGCATGAAAGCGTGCCTTGATCTTTGATACATGGTGTTCTTCTTTTTTCTCCTCTCTCCCTTTCTCTCTTTCACCCTCACACATACACTTGGGAGTCAAGGCAATTGATGTGCTGCCTTTGATGGCAAAGAGAGGCCTATATTAACAGCCAAAAGACCATGATGAAAGGGCTGAGAAAAAGAAAGAAAATGGGTAGAAAATGTGTTATTAGAAAGAATGGCAACTTATGATAAATACTTGGGATGGAGTGATGGTAACCAGACATCGGGGTGTTGAGGGTTTGATGGTTTAACAGCAGCGGAGGAAAGGCTAAGGTAGACGGAGAGCTTACCGTGCTAGCCCGGCGGTAGTGGTGGCTGAGGTTGGCTTGGTGGTTCCAGTGTGTCATGTTGGTGGTCATCCTGTTAGAATAAGGGGAGTGAATACACTTGCTGCACGTCCAGGGTTCTTCCTGGTGATTCGGAGGTCTGGACGCCAGTGGACGTCCCATAGCAGAAGCAGTCGCCATCTTTGTCCCGTTGTTGTCTTGGATATCCTCTCCTGCGTCTTCATCCCTCCCTCTCTCCTTTGATCATGCCTCCCTCCCTTGCTCTCTGCCGTATGACATCATCACGCAGCGGTATCGACAAGCATCAAAGAACCTCTGGGCAGGACTGTGTATCTGTCGGTCTGTGCATTTGAAAGGGGTGTAAATATGGAGCATAAAGAGTGCTGTAACCCCCCCGCTCCCTGCATCCACTGTTCTCCTCTCCCTGCAGATGGATGGTTTATTAGGCCAATACAAAACTATGCACACACATGCACACACCCACACCACCCAACTCTCAGACGGGTGTATCCCGAGGCCCCCTGCTGTGCCTGCAGCGTTTGATGATGTGTTTAACGGCTTCATTCATCCCAAAGCTTGTTCTTTTTCTCCACCATTTTTTCCCCATCCTCCTTATCGATCTCTCCAAGCTGTTGCCGCAAACACAAATGTGTCCTTTAGTCAACTTTGTTGCTAAATGACAGTTAATTCCTTCTCAAACTGATCTAGTAACACTCCTCCTTGCGTCGCCGCCCCTCCTTCCTCCCACTTTGACTCTCATCCCCTGCTCTTTCTCTCTTACCTCTTACAGCTGGTGGGTACCATTTCCAATCCTGTTAAAGCTGTATGTCCTCTTGAAGAGCCCTTCTGTCTGTCTGTCATCTGCCTGAAAATCACATATACATGTTTCACTGTCACACTCTCAATCCTCTGCGGCAGCTGTTATCCAATCCAAAGAGATCTTCCCCCCAAAAAACACACATAATTAACAACAGAATGAGAAGCATTTGACCAACATTCATGTACCAGCAAACAGAATAAAGCCAATCAACTCTCTACCATTACTGACATATCTTTGTTAACAGTTAACAGTTAACAAACAGCATTATTGTATCTGACCTACAAAGGCATAGAGCAATAACTACAGAAACAGTGTTGACAAAAAAGGGATTTAAAGTTTTCAGGCTGGCTGACAAACTGAAACAGATAGAAAGGTTGTAAGGCATTATTTTATGCATTTTAAGGCTGAATATTTTAGCCCAACTTAACCACACGACATCACATGAATTCCACTAAAAACAGTAAAGATGCCAGGCTAGTTATCTTTTAGCTAAACTAGTTTAGCTGTTTCATTTTCTTCATCGAGAGTACGTTTAGCTACTGCTACATTAGCTACATTTAGTTATGTGGAATAAAAAACTGAATTATGAAGATGTGAGTTAATCAAATTTGATATATTTTAATTACAAAAAGTTAATTTAGATTCAGGCTAGCTTTCACTTGATATAGCTATCTTGTTTGATCAGCCAAGTTAGCTAACTCCCTCTGTAGCTTGGTTTATTGTTTTATTTTGCAGTTATTGTAAATTTTACATTCTGTTTTCACAGAAATTCCAAATTTCAAGAGCATAATAATTGTTTTATCTTGTAAAACCGATGTCAAAAAGTCACTCACTTCTGACCAAATATGCACAGCAGTTACTGTGTTTTGGTTTTGTGTTGCAGCATAGTTCAAACTTAACATTTTGTTCTAGACAAATATCTTTGTTCTGTAAAATAAAAGTGTACAGTCAAACGCATGTCCTCTCTCTAAATTTTTATTAACACTATCTCTTTAACTGCATTGTTGTTGCACGTTTTTACAGACTATATAAAGGCGAATCTGGATTCCAATATCATATCATATCATATTTTGATAATAGTTAGTAAGCTAACATAAGCTAACACAAACTATTTATACTGCAGCTGAATGAATGCAGTGTTACTGTGTAATTAAGCTCAAACATTTCCTGCACAAGCTCACCAGGTTTTGAAAATAAAGTTTACATGTGATTACACTTAGTGGCCACTTTATTAGGCATACCTGGACAATCTAATACAGTCCAATTCAACAGCCTTGCCATAAATTCTACCTCTTTGTTTATAATGTTCAGTTTTTATTTTATTATTATATTTTTATTGTTGGAAATGTGTAAAAATGTAAGAACATCTCTTAATATAATGCAGTCCAGTACAACACCACCTTTAACTATGACCTCAATAATAAACAATAATTGAATTTACACATTTCCGATAATGTCACCAAGAATTTAACATTATAAACTTTGTAAAGGTAGAATTTATGGCAGGGCTGTTGTATTGGACTGCATTATATTGTCCAGGTGTACCTAATAAAGTGGCCACTGAGTGTATGTTACCTGTAGAAATGTCTAAACAACTACATTGACTCCAATTACATCTTAAGAGTCTTGGTGCCATTCAGTTGAGTTCTTTCTGTGTATTCATACATCTGTGGTAGACTAAGGGCAAATTCATATAAATGTAATGAGTGAAATAGGGCTTTGATCCAGTTCCTCTTAGCACTGATCATTTAAAAATAATTAAATGCTTTTTAGAGTCACACAGCTGATTTCCCAGTCCCACCTCCTCTCCATATTCTCCTGTTCTTCTATTTTCTCCAGGTTATTATTCACATCTTTACTCTGCATGCTGCCCTGCTGCCTCTCTGCCCCCACGTCCCCTCTCCTGTCTAACTAATTGTCAAGGTTCTTGTTAGCATTATGCTAAAATGCATCTCTCTGCAGCAAAAGCCACCCAGTGATATGGAAAGCACCCTCAGCAAGGATTATACCACTCATGAGAATGAGTGAGTGAATGTGAGTGTGTGTGTGGAAGGGAATAACTGCTCCTGAATTTGTTGTTCGCTCATGCCTTCTCCTCTCTCCATCTTGTGATACCTTCTCTTTAGCTCGACAACATGTTTCTCAGCTTTAAAACCAAGCCTTCTTCCTCTCGTCCACATTCCAATCACATAAACAGCGATTTACATTCAAACGGCAACTTCATCCCAGGTATTAAGAAAACTAATTTCACAACATTAATAGACCCCTTAAAAATGCCCACTTATTTCCTCCACAAATTACTTCCCATAATCCTAATCAACTAAATCCGTCTGCTGATTGCTCCCTTTCTGTGGGGACAAATAGGAATGTTTGGAATCAATACGACCACTCTTGGCCTACCTGTAGGATTGTTGGGGTAACAGCTAATAGCACCAAGCTGACAGGCTGTAGAGGGTTGATAAGCATTTCTCATTACTGAACCCCATTCACATAGCTGGCTGCCACACACATACAACACATACACACACACATGCAGAATCTCTCAGAGAAACAGATGTCCTCCAAACCATATTCCCATCACTGTAACAATAGATATAAATAAATAAAGACATCATTGGTGTGTGCATCTATTGACCATGCATATGTGTGACAAAAGAGAAAGCATCTGGAAAGCTACAAACTGACACCTTGGGATGGACACAATAACAGAGAAAGCCTCGCTATACAATGGCTCTGCAGTAAATACCAGTTTGACAAAGCTCATAATCGATTTTTGTTGTAGCTGTCAGACGTTTGGGTTCAACTCAGCGGTCATTTTCGAGGCCATAATTTGTTATCAAACAAATACCACATTCAGTGTCCATCAGTCAATGTTGCAGCATATGTTAAATGCACAAGTATAAATGCAGCATATGTTTGGTGTATGTCTTCATGATTGTTGAGATGATTTACATGATTGTCGCCATATTGCATACATTTGCAGTGCTTATTACTGATGCACCATAAAGTCATGCACCCTAATGTAAATCACAATGACAAATGCAGATACACAAGTCTCTCAGCTTTGAGAGGTCTGACAATCTTGCATATGTCAAATGTTACTGGAATATTTGGACTAAAGGGAAACACCAGTATCACTTTTTTCTCTCATGTAAACTCATAGTATTTTGCCTGATACCAGTGCCCGATTTGATACAGGTTGATATCATCCCCCCTTTTATTTTCCAAATTAAAATCTGTATTCCTCACTGTGAGGAACTAACCTGCTCCCAGACCTCTAAATCAACGGTCACATCTCTGATTTGTTCAGTGATTCATATGAAATGTATCATGTGAAACAAAATGGCAAGTCAATCTGATAGGTGCTTTTCACAGCAGACATCATGACTGTCGCTGTCGCTGTAGGAAAAGCACAGGTGTTACTAATTACACTAATGATGTCTCTGTTATATTCAAATGTTCCAGTAAGACATGACAGTGTGACTGTGAGCCAGCATGCACAATACCAGCACTCTGAAACTGAAGCACCTTAATTGAATTCAGCCATGATTATTTTCGTTCTTGCAAATATTAATCTTATTGTTCTCGAACAGTTGTGCATCACAAAGGTGAAGAAAAATTTAGTTCTGCTACTACTTAGAAACTATATATTTTTTCTGACTTCTCTCTAATCTTTGTTTATTTCTTGAAATACTGGATGATTTTTACCTCTTCGGGCCTCTGACAATTATTGAAATTAAACAATCGGACTCACTATTTGCATGAACTGCTCACAGACCATAGACATATTCAACCTGTGATGAGGGGTGGCAGGCAGACACGGCTTAATTTTAAGGAGTCATCAGCCAAAGAGGTTGACAGATGGTTTATAAAATAGAGATTTCATTATTTTATAATGAGAGTTGACTAAGGAGTGGAGCTTTCTATTGTATCACATCAGCAAATAGAAATTTGTTCAGTTTTTATGGAACTGTAGACGTTCAAACTTGTATTATTCAGAGAACTAGTGTTGTGATTTTCAAACTGATTTTGTTTGGGCATCTACAGTTCCACAACAACTGAGCAAATTCCACCCGCTGATGAAGAACATGTGATACAGTCAAAAGCTCCAAAACAAGCAAGGAAGTGGACCTCGAGTTGAGACTGTTTTGTCAAGTGTTTTTTCAAAGGTCATCTGACTGATACCAATCCAGAAATCGGATCGGGTTACTGATTGACAAAATCTCCTCTCTTAATGCTTCACTTGGACACTGTTACTGTTACTTTGTTCTCTGTAATTTTATTGTAATGGGTTGGGTGCATAAGGTAAGGACAAAGGACATAAATCTAGTTGTAATGCAGGATTACAGATAGAGCACCCTCATGTCCACTTTCATATTTAATTACTCCCACACTTGTATGTAAGTATAGAAGCATGTACCATCTTTCCTTTTTCCTCATCATCTCGTCTTGTTTTGATATAGCTTAGTGTTTGTTTATTTAGTATTTGTCATAATGTCATAATGAAATGCATCACTTTATTCTACTCTTTAGTTCGATATGCTTCCATTTGTTCTCTCTTACAGTGAGCATTTTCGACCTTTTGCTGAACTCTGACCACTGTGGCCACAAGTGACAATTACAGGATAATGAAGGCTGAAACATAGTGTTACATCAGCACAAGTACAGAAGAGTCACTAGTCAGTAAACAGGCGTACAACAATACCTCTCTAAAGTTTGCTAACATTAGCCACCACAAGCTACTGGTCATACCAGACCAAGTAAGGCTGTAATAGCAAAACCCCTGAGTGCACTGAATTGAGCAAGGGTGCGTTTATTGGTTATGAATTTTTCAACTTTTCATTTGTAAGAGGAAGAATGTGTTATTTCTTCTATTAAAAGTTACATAGTGTTGCTTTAATGCCGTCCTTCAAAACAATGTGTGTCATTACTGTTACTACTTGAAATTCCTTCAGACAGTAAACTAAAATCAGCATTTCTATCAATAAGATTTAAAACATAAGGCAACATATTGGTGGTGTGCAAAGAGACAAACTGCCTAACCAATAGGCAATTAAAGTAAACACATATTTTCTCAATCAGCTTCTTACTATGTCCTTCATAAACATACTATTTTCTGCCAAAGTTAGACCAGTTTTGGTTATTTCACATGACAGATTTCTATATTTGTGTTTTTGTCTGTGCTTTTCTCACAGTGGGTGGGGCTCTGTTAGAAAAGGGGATGTCACGTACCTCCATGCACCAATCACAATTAGGCAACATTTGAATCAAAATGTGATGACAGTTGTGGGGTTGTTTGCTCATGTTGTCAGGCCACTGTCAATCAAATGTAATAAAACCACACCAGCACAGTTCTAATGAAGCAGATTAGCTGAGTGGTAAACTCTTAATAAATAATAACTAAAGATGTTTTTCTTTCAAACTTGATTGAACTGAGTGTTGCTTATTTAGTCATAAATATGGAAAGTTATAAATGCAGGGGGATTTAATGGTTATTTTAACCACATGTTAGTAAGTGAAAGTGGACCTGGAGTCCTTGAAAAGCTCCGAAGCTCAACAATTTGAGCCTCGACATGTTCATTCCGCACTGTGAGAGAGGTGGCTAGTGAGGGGGTTGAGGCCATTGTTCGGGTAAAGTGAGACAAATGAGACCCTGGAGAGCACTACTTAGCCACTCATAAAGGTCAGATATGGAGCCACACCAATGGATGCTAATCCTGACCCCGGGGACTGTGTGCACATGCGCCTGTGGATGCAATTGTTTCACAGGCCTGTGACATTTAAACCTGAATGAGCATACAATCCTGGGTGGCAGAACAGTGTGTTGGAAAGCACTGGGCTTCAGTTCCCGCTGAGGTTTAATTAGACATGGCCTTGGGGGCAACTAAAACATCAGAGGCTATTTTCTCATGTAGACAACACCAAGTGGTTAGTACTGTAAATATTCTCTTGATTTTGATTATGTTCCTGGTTAAACATTTAAAACTGTCAGCTTCTACAGAATGCTTTTTATGGATTGAATAAAATGTTTCAATAACCGTTATTTGTTATACATTTTTCAAAAAACATTAAGCAATCACAAAAATTGCCTTTCATATGTATGAAATTATGTTTTTATTATGTTCCCTATTAAGACGTAAGGATTTCACCTGACAGCAGACATATCATTAAGACGCTGCCACTGTGATACCATTATGAGGCATCGCTGTATGTTAGCCATTATGTAGGCTAGTCACACAGTCTTTTTAATTGGTGTTGTACTAATAACGCACTGGCAGGCTGAAAACATCCAGTCCTTTCCCCTTGTGTTGGAGCTATAAGCTTGTCAGCAGGTCACACTGATTGGGACACCTGAGAGCTGGTGGGAATGCAATTTGTGAGTTTTAGCTGAATATAGTGGAGATAACGACTGGCGGGTCACAGCAACAGTTCAGCCCAAGTGTAATGAGCAGATAGAAATTCACAGTTCTGTTAATGCATGTGTGTGTTACGTGTACGTGACAGAGACAGAGAACTGTGCAAGTCCTCGCTATGATTAATGCCTTCACTGAATGTCAGCACTGTGGTTATACTGCACCATTTTTACGTAAGAGAACATTTTTTAAGTTTCTCTTAATATTAAATATTCAGTTTTGATGCGTCTACTACCCACAAATCTATAAACAAAGCCGAGTTCTCCTGGTAATATCTTCAAAAGACAAACCATAAAACTGTTCATGACCTTTACAGAAAGGCTCGCTGGATGCAGAGGAGAGACTCAGGATAATTCTACAGAAATATGTGCACACATTCTGGCCTCTGATTTTTCCTGTAACACCACCATAAGGTTAACATTTGTGTTTTTGGGTGAAATGTCTCAACAACTACTGGATGGATTTCCATGAAATTTGGTACAGATGAAGTATGTTCCCTACAGAGTGAACTGTAATAACTTTGGTGATCGCCTGACTTATAGCGCCACCATCAGGTCAAAATTTTAACTCGTCCAATACTTTGGTTTGTGACTAAACACCTGCTAAACTAATGAGATTCTCATCAGTCTCAGCTGTTCTTTGTGTTCATGCTAAATAGCAAATGTTAGCATGCTAACAGGCTAAACTAAAATGGTCATCCTGGTAAATATTATACTTGCAAACATCAGCATGTTAGCATGCAGCCAGCATTAGGCCAAAGCGCCACTGTGCAGTCTTGTTACATCATTGATTAATAGTTTTTGGATTTCTGTCTGAGTGAGACACTGTCCTGGACGTTTCTCATGTTCACATAAAAAACAACTCATCCCAGGACCAATGCAGTTTTCTGGCATCACAGGTTGTTCCAGTTATTTACTTTTCTGCTGTCATATACACGTACAAATCTGGTCTGGAAATTATGAGATGTGTAATCTTTTTAAACAGGTATGAAAGCCTATGCTGTTCACAATTACAAACAGCTGCAGGACATTTAGAAAATGATTTAAAGCAGCTATTTATACCTGAAGGTATAAAATTAGTAGATTGTATCAAAGAGTTTGATTAAGTCTTCATTTTGAGATATAATCATAGTACACCTGTCACACAATGTGTTTTTTCACTACAAAATGAGGGATTAGCTCCATCTTGTGGTGCAGAGAAGAACTTGCTAACTCAATGATAGTGATAGTAGGCACAATACAATGTCAAACAGGACATTTCACTACATGATGTTAAATGAAAGACCACTGACGACCTGCGGGAGTGAAATAGCAAGTGTTGTACTTCTTTTACTATGTTTATGTAGTTTTGTTCGTTCTGTTGTGTCAGTAACTGAATCATAACGTACCATGAAATGAGTAAAGGATATGTGGCAAAAACAGTCAAACACACAGGTAGCTTTAATTCAGGGACTGCTTTAGGAAATAACAGTTACAAAAAATGTGACACACCATCTAACCTGAACAAAACTCTTTTTTGAGTAAAACTGTCAAAAATAAAAATGACATTGAAATTAAAAATCAAATTCAGCATTAAAAACCTGTCAGCTGAAGTTAAAGTTATGCTGCAGAACGCTGACATGTACAGTTAATTCAAAAATCACTGCTATTTAAAATGGACATCTCAACAAAGTTGGTACCAATGTATAATAGATATGTTTATGGATATAAAAAAGTCATTAAATTATATTTGGATTCTGTTTGACTCTTGCCAACCTCATTATTTCGTCGAGTCATGTTATCAGTCGTGAAAAGAAAATCGACTTATCTTTGCCTTGAACCATCCATTTAAAACAAAAACACTACAATATAAAGCAACTTAAGATGATGTTCCATTAAAGGAACGATTAAATCTAATTCACCAACTGACAATCAGTTTATCTAAATGTGAGCTCTCACTCCCCGTCACCTTCACCCTTATCAACCTCCTTGTTGTCCTGTGGCACATTTTTGTCATTGTCTTCGCCTTTCTTCTCCTCTTTGTTCGTCTCCTCTGCATCATGTTTCTCCTTCTCCTCGGCTGTATTCGTATCTGTTTTTGCTGTGGTCACATCAGGCTTTGGTGTGTCCTCTTTTACTACTTCCTGAACATTGTACTTTCTGTACAGTGTATAGTCTTTTACCACACTGATGCAACACACAGCCTTGATGACCTCCACAATGATTGTCAGTTCTGGGTTGGTCAAATCAACCTTGTTCTTAGGGTTCAGCTTCCCCACTAGACCTGCAATGGTCAAAAACCAAACGGACGAGTCAGTTTTATTCACTGATGATCAAAAAGGTAAAATGTATTTTTCATTTACTTTTTTCATCTGACGAAACTATCAGATTAGTTGGATTCAACACTACCTGCAACTGATTTGATGATTTCGTCTCTCTTGTTGTGGCTGCTGTTGCGGGCCTTGAAGGCGATCTGGTAGGTAGCACAGTTTGGGGTTTTGAACCAAGGCTCCAGGTAAGTAGTCAGATACTTCACCATGTCATCCTGGAAGGCCTTGCACGTTCCAGTTACCTGGATGAGTTGAAAACAAGAATAAGACACTGCAGACAACAGCATGAAACTTAAATTATTTTAGTCTTGATATATACTTTAACAATAACTTTGATTGATATGAAAGGGATTAAACAATTGCACCTCATTACAATAAACACAAGATAATAATCAATGATGCAGCGTGAAAACGATGCCTAATGATTTGGATGTATACACCACTAGAAGTGTAAGCTGCAAATGTCAAATAATGTATCCTTTTCAAAACCACCGTCTCATTTGTGACAAGCTAACAAGTAGTTCAATCACATGGTATATGTATATGATATATTAATATCGTATCATAGTTAGGTTGGCTGTTGTGATTTTAGCTTCTCACTGGTAGCATCCGAAGGATCACACGTGACTTTTTCTTCTTGGTGGTGTGGAGGTCAGACAGGATGTGATGAACCAGCTTGTCAGATTCTAGGAGAGGAAAAAACTAATTCCAAATTGTGGCCACAATAATACTGAAAGCCAAAAATAAATGACATCAATGATTCGATCAATAAAAGGACTTACCCAGATTTAGAGTTTTGATGAAGATGACATTGTTTGCTCCACTGTCCAAAGCCTGGAAGCGCCTCTCCCGTTTAGCTCCAGATGACTGCAGCTGTGCCACTTCCTTCTTCAGCGCTACATCAACATCTTCTTCCTCAGCCTCTTCTTCACTGCTGCTACCGTTATTCTCTTGCAACTGTGATCACGAGTGCAACTTTATTAATACCACATTATATCAATATAACATGCTAATTAAGTACTGAACATGTCCCTTACAGTTTGAGTGCAAAGTGCCAATTAATTTTTTGTCAAATCAACAGTCCAAAGATATTAAATTTACAATGATTCAAAACAATCAATTCCTCAAATTTGATACGGTGGAACCAGCAAAAATCTACCACTTTTGGTTCAAAGATTACTTAAACAATTAATTGATTATCCAAACTGTTGTCGATTAATAGTTTCAGCACTATACCATATTGTCACATTTCAGTTAAATCTGGCTAATCACTAAGAGTCGAGTGGTAGATATTGAAAAAGAGACAAGCTTGAGGTTTTACTCAAGTCTATTGTCATGGGCATGTGCACAGTGAAAAGCTTTTGGTCTGGCTACCTCCATGCAATACACAAAACCAATTTGCAATTAAAAATAGTTAAATATGATAAAATACGCACTTTAGTCTTTACTTTCCCACTACTGTAACAGAGTGCAGTTCACTTGCTAAACTTGCACAGTAACGTGGGAACAGGTCTAACGTGAAACGGGCCTTGTCTGTAACTGGCAGAGAAAGGGATCTGATACATATAACAAGGAATATTAAAGTGACTCTGGACTCACCTTCTCGGGCCCATAGAGCTGGTCGGCGTATTCATTGAGCAGATTGAAGGCCTCCGCGGTGCACTTCCTCTCGTTCATGTTGCATGTGATGAGGATCCCCTCCATGCCCACCTCCAGCTCCCGGGAGCCCTTCCACCGCTTGTTGTGGTGGCCGGCCGCATACCGCTTCTTGCTCCTTTTCCTTGAGTCGTTTGACACGGCAGACATGTTAGCAGATAGGCTTTCGTACAAATAAAAAAAACCCGTGTACTTAAACTCAATGGCAGCGGGCTACCTTCTTGTTTTGGTTACTCCCCCCTCGGCTTTATTAGCCGTTAGCTTAACTGTTGAGGCTCACACAAGCTTAAAAACTTTAAAGCTGCAGCGACTACAATGTAAAAACCATGTGAAGTTTACAAAACGATACAGCCCGCCCGTCTGAACATGTGTTCAAATCGAAACGGTGGCGGTTTCAAGGTACGATGTCTCGTTCGGTCACAACATAGCACGTTTTCGGTTGTCCTGTACGGTGTGGGAGGAGGGACAAAAGTCTTCGACCTTCTCGCGATTTGCGCTTTTGGATAATGACCCTACACGTGCTGTATACTACATAAAAACAGTGGTGGAATGTAACTACAGTAAGTAGATTTACTCAAGTACTGTGCTTAACTACAATTTTGAGGTACTTGTACTTTACTTGAGTATTTGCATGTTATGCTACTTAATACTCCACTACATTTCAGAGGGAAATATTTAACTTTTTACTCCACTAAATGTATTTGATAGCTTTAGTTACTTTGTAGATTTAGATTATTAATACAAAATATAAATCAACAAATTAATTATGATGTATTATTAGAGGTTAAGCTACCCAGCAGTATATAAATCAATTATATTAGGTCCACCTTTAGCTGCAACATTAAAGTGATGCTTAAATATTACTGCATCACTAATTATAATCTAGTGATGTAATATATATGATTCTGAATTGGTCCATTCTGCATGATGAGTACTTTTACTTTTGGTACTTTAGGTATATTTTGATGCTAATACTTTTACTTAAGATTTTGAATGCAGGGCTTTTACTTATAATGGAGTATTTCTACACTGTAGTATTGCTACTTTTAGTTCTGAATTCTTCTTCCACCACTGATAAAAACAACCGTCTAGCCAAAACCAAGAGCAAAATTAAATGATTACAACATGAAACAAAGTCATGACTAAAACAGTCTTTATTTTATTTAACATTTCATTTGATCTCCAAAGCACATTTCCAAAGCAGTATATTTACTGTACAATACAATAAATACAATTAAGTTTATTATTAGTGTTCATTATTGGTTGATTTTTTTCATCCACATCACTAACATCATATTAACAAATTTCATTAGTCAATTGTCATTGTTCATTAATGCTCATTACACTTTTATGTCCTAAAAAGTATGACTCGCTTTATAATGTTGTGAAATATAGTAAAGCAATGAATTCAATTTTGGGGGGCATTTTAAATTGATAAAAGCCAATTCATTGTCCAAACTGGAATTAATGAATTAAATTAAGCATTAACTATGTCAATAAAATAAAAGCTTTGATTTGTACTGCTAGTTCATAAAAGGAGATCTCTCCAGTGGTTGTGAGTATGGTATCTCTTCAGTTTTTACTTCTTTACAAAACATCAAGAGACACAAGTTAACAAACAAAATACCATTATTGAGGAACTGTCTTAGTGGCAATTGGTTAAACAGTGCATTGATAACATCACAAAGTCTATGTGACTGAGGTAGAACACACACCGTCAGATTCTTTTTTCTCTGACAAGTTAATAGCTCTTTCTTATTGTTGACCTCTGGGGTGGACGACAGCTCAGAGTCGAGTTGATCTGACAGAGCGAGACAGAGGACCTGACAGCAGGAGAGGCTGCTGAACTGGTCTTCATCAGAGCTGACTCCCACTTAAAGAACTCGCATCCCTTCTGGATCCTGCCTCCGCTGCCCGACCGGCGGACCGGACAGCAGTAAAACCCTCGCCCGTGGTTCGGGCCACCATTGGATACGACCTGACGCTTTGCACGACGCCCGCACGCACACAGTGGGGATGTGATCCTCTGTCCCCCTTTCATTGTCAAAGAAACAGAGGAACGATTGGTACCAGAGGAGAGTGTGTTGGTTGACAAAGAAGAGAGGGCATTCTTGGAGGCGCAGAAAGAGCCACATGAGGAGGGACGGGAGGGTTTTGCTGGGTCAGTGAAGATGGTAAAGGAAGATTTTGGAGTCTCTTTGTGCTTTGTGTGTTGTGTAGTGACTGAGTTGGGCCTGGCAAATGAGGTATAAGAGGTGGAGGTCTTTTCTGGGATGAAGGGTTTGTGCCTGAATGGAAAGGGTGTGTTTGTTTTAGAGTTGTTACGGGGCCCATTGGACTTTTCTTGTACTTGTAGAGAGGTTTTAAGTCCTGTTTTGTGCTGATTTGATTTGGAGTCCCAAGTAACAGTTTTAGGAACAGCAAAATAAGTATTGGGCTCTGAGATCATTGAATGCTGCCTGATTTCATTTACGTGTTTAGACACATTAACATGGGATATCGTCTTCTTTGTAGATAGAGACGTCGTTGATGACTCACTGGTCATGTTTTGAGTTTTAAAGTTGTTTTCAACACTCACTGTTTCTCTTATATTGTCCCTTGATGTGACCTGACCGCCTGGTAAATGTGTATTATTAGGCTCTTCCCACATGTAACATTCGCTGTCAAAACCTGAAACATAATCAACATCAAATCCACTCTCCGTTTCACCGATGTCATCATCACCCTTCAACACCACATCATCATACGAACCACACCTGTCCTCTATCTCCACTAAAAGTTCTGCATGTTCCCCTTCCTCCACAGGTCCTACAGTTGCTCCTGTTTTTGAGGGCTGGTTTGGCTGAGGCAGATTTGAAAGGCAGCCCACAGTAGTAGAACACAGAACAAGGCTGCTGTTGTTGTTATTGTGAGGTGAAAGACAATTTATCATAACCGAGGAGGTAGTATTAGTGACAGCCTCTGCTGTAACTGACCTCCTGCTGCATCCCCATTGCGGCGTAGTTGTACCATTCAGCAGTGTCTTTGGTGAGATCAGGCTTTGACAGATTTGAACAGATTCCTGAACTGAACTTGAGCTCTCCTTTGTGTCTAAATCCCTTGTAATGTTCTCTGAACACGAGTTTATTTGACATGATTTGGGAGGAATCTTGGACGATGAGGTTTTGTTTGTGGTAAGTGTGTTTTCCTCTTTATCGCTGTTGGATTTTTCTTTCTTGTTGTCTGCAGTTGTGTTTCCAAACATGGGTTTGCTCATTAATGGAGTCTATAAGAAAAACGATAAGGTGAGAGATATAGTCAGTAACTCATAAAATATCACCCATTCCTGATTGTTCTTGAAACTGTATTGTCAAATAAATTCTGTCAGCAGTTATTGGTTCTACGCTGTATAGTCCTGTTAAGCTGCATGTCTACTTATCTTGCTCTTCTTCCTCTCTTCAATGTCCAGAAAGATTTAATTTATAACGTGGCATCAAGCACAAAAGTCTAAAAACTGGACCAAGTAAATGAATATCAGTGTTTATGATATTCCAACAGTCCAGTTATATATTTGTTTATTTACATGAGAAAGCTTCACAACAAACTTAAAACTTCTACACACAGGATGTTTCTGAACCAAACAAGCTTCATCCATGATCCACATAGTCATCATCCGTAGCAGGTTTTGCTTGGGGAGACAGAAGGGGGCCGGGGATTTAGGAGTTGGGATGCATCGTTGGACGACGGCCACTCACCCTCACCAGGCTCCTAGTGATCTTCATCACACACCCATCCCTCATCATCCTCGCTGCCAACTGAGCTGTATTTCGGGCGTCATCCAAACCTGAGGAAAGAGGAACAATAAGACACACAGGATTAGATTAAGTTTTATTTTTAGTTTAAGATTTATTTTGACAAAATAACTTGTTTTTTTTATACCAGAATGTTCTCTCCCTGAAAACTGTATTCCTAGATCTTGAAGTGCCCCGTTCAGGCCTTTGGGTTTCCTGTCGTAAAACAGCTGAAAAATATGAAAAAGGGGTTAATCACAACATGAGCAGTGCTGAAATGATTAGGCGTGTTATCGGTGAATACTTGGTTAATCAAATAATGATTCAAGTGATTTTCTTTCTGGTTACAGCTTCTTACAACCCCTGCTGCTTTTCCTGGTTTCCTGTCATTAATAATTGAATACCTTTGCGTTTTTGGACTGTTGGTCAGACAAAATGAGACTATAGTAAAGGCTATAGTAACTTAAGATGGAAATTTGCCATAACTATAAAATGTAATTCCTTTTTGTAGACTAAACATCTAGAAAATAACTGGTACACTAAACAATTGCTAGGTACAGCCATAAGCATGAGTGAGAAAGCATGAAAGAGAACAGAGGTGTGAAGACAAAGCGAGCCAGCCTCCACTTACCCGGTAGGTGCTTCTCAGGTCTATCCAGCTGTTGAGCACATCAGGTTTATGAAGCTGCTTGCGTTTACACTCGTACTGCAAACAAACTCCAAGATCCCAGTCTGATACGCAACGCAAATTAAAATCATCAATGTGTTTCTCCACTTATTATTTCAAAATTCCAACAAGGCGAAAATAAACCGTGCTATTGTAGTAAGGCAGCCTTTTCATTGAACACAATGCAACGGAGCTATGGAGCCATATAATTCAGTGCTCTTGTACAAGATTTGTAATGTTTGAAGATAAAAATGGCATTCTAGTTGATATTTAGAGTGCTCTTGTCTCCAATGCAGGAAAGGTCCTCACGTGTTTTGGCCTTTTCTACAGAGGCAGAGACCGATCGTGATGAGTTTATGGTAACTGAAGGTTACCATAAGAGTTGTAGACCAATGCAATTGACTTTTACCTGACCACGTGAGGAAGGTACACAGTTTTTGAGAAGGTGAAGAGGCGGAAGATATCTGTTGTCTGTTGGGAAAGACCACACCCATGTCGAGCTGCAGGTTTTGCAGCCAGCGGCTAAACCGAGAAAGACAGATCTGAAGGGGGATCCCTGCCTCAACTTGCATCTATGAGACAGAGAAATGAAGCTGTCAGATGTAATGGAAAACTATATACAGTACACCAAAAAGTGTATTGGTATGTTTGTAGCAGTGTATTTATGGCTATATACAGACACCTGTGTAATCCCGGTCAGCTCGGTGCAGAACTCAGACAGAATGGGATGCTCTTGGGGTTGAACATAAGTATGAAACTCGGACTCGACCTCCCCTTTGGACGTGTTCAGTAGAACAGCAGGAAACTCAACTGCATAGCAGGAGGAAAGGAAAGAGGGACAGGTGTTATCCGCAGTGTGACAAAGAATAACAGTCCACACGTAACATATAAAAGGGCTACTTACTAATTTCCTGGCCATAGTTGTTTTTCTCTCTCCAGCAAGTGGACTCAAAATCAATCACGATCAGGTATGAAAATATTTGATCTGAAAGAAAACAAGACAGTATTATACAGTTGCAGGTGTAACAGTGTAATCCAGCGTGAAAATGTACTGACAAGGAGATAAAGTCTAAACATGAACTCTCTGTAACAGTTATACACATTATCAATTCAAATACAGTACGTTCATACGTACTTGATACCAATGATTTCTTTAACCCATTAGAGGTCTGGCTCCGCTGCCTCAATAATCCTAGTTCTCTGTGGAGGCAGGAAGGGATTGAAGAGCCTCTGTTATGTAAGTGCAGTAACGTTAAACTTACTGTTAAACTTTAGCCCTGACATGCTTTTGCCAAATATCAGCGATAGTAACGTTACATACATGAGCATACATGCATCAGAGGTAGCTACAAACTGGGGCTAAGGGGCAAGTACTGTTGACCATTTTAAACACAAATAACTTCAATTTTAAAACAATATTCAAGCACTCAACGTAACACAAATGTATAACCTAGCTAACGTTAGTTATTAAAACATTCAAGGCTATTACAACGTCATGTTTCTTTGTCTTCCCAGTTTGTTATTTAATTTAACTGTTTAGCTATCGCTAAACGCTCATGGCTAATCAGTTACTTACTTGGCCAGTTTCTTTGTAGACATAACGTTAGCTATGACTTGAATTCGGGCAACTAACTTTACAAAAAAATATGAAACTATAGATGGTTCTTGCCACTAGCTACGTTAGAAAACGCAGCAAAATGGCGCTGTTTTTTTAAATGTCCATCCGTCAATCTGACTCTGAGCTTGATTAATTGGGGCTGCAAGTCAGTGAAATCAACTGCAGAAACAAATAGTCGATCATAGAAAAGCTGCGGAATTTATCAAAACTGAACCAACTGGATTTCCGGATTTACAATTTTCTCTTCAAAACAAAAGCATGAAATACTGGCCTTGAGACAACACGAATGAAAAATATTTATATACCGACATGGTGTCAGTCTGATCTATAATGTGTGAGTTTGTCAAACACGGTCAAATCTACGTAATTTTAGCTATATGCACTGACTAAAAAACGTTACAACAGTCAATACATGAATTTATTTTTAAAGTTACAAACCGGAAGTAGTAGTTAGTGTTTTTAACTTTATATCACATACTGTAACGAGCAGCAGTGCCTGTTCTTTAACCATGTGTTTTTAGCCTCTGCCAGTGGTGGAAAAACATGAATTTGGACGCCGCAGGACCAGTAACATCTGGTATTTACACATATTTGTTCTCGTTACTATTCTCACACGTATACCGAACTATAAACACTCCTAAATTATAAATGTAAACGTATTGTAAAGTATTATTAAAGTGTTAGCTAGCTAGGTGTGTAGTGCCTCCTGTGTAACAGTTATTCAAATAATGAACCATCAAACAGACCCCAGAAACTCTGTCAGAGGAGTTAAACCACTGATCCAGGGAGACTTTATTGCTAAAGTAATCAAAATGAACCCAAATCCCCAGCATGTTATTCTAAAATACTTTTATAACATGTTCAACAGTGATATTTCCTCTTCTTCAGTGTTATTTGTACAATCCCACCTGGTGAAGGGTGAAGTTGTTCCAGAATATCACTCAGCCTGTTTGGTTGGGCTGGGTATCATTTGACATTTTCAATGCTATACTAAAACAATACTTGTTTTGGTACCTCACATTCAGGATTACACTGTAAACATGTTTTTCTACAAACCCTTTATTTCTTCTCTTCATCTAAGATGTATATTATATATATATATATATATATATAAAGTGTGTGTATATATATATATATATATATATATATATATATATGTATTAAAACTATAATAGTTTAAAGTTATTTTCTGAAATAGTGATGCAATAGGGCTGGGGGGATATATATTTTATCATTAATGATGAAAGCATGAAAACCCCCATCTAAAAAACTCCTTTTCTCTGTCTTTTTCTCAGTGTTTATTTTGTCTCAGCACAAAGCAGCCGCAGTTGAAAATGTTGATTTAAATGAGGAATTATTTTGGAATTATCTGAAGAATAAGTGAACAACACTTAAAGCATTCAGTGCCAACTTTCGGTCATTAACATTTTTTGACATTCAAAGTTACTGACACATTTTGGTCAGCACTCAAAAGGTATTGAGCTTCGATGCAAATAAAATAATACAAATTTAAAGAGTACATAAACGTCTGCTCAAATGATACAGTTTGACATTTGACAGCAGGAGACAATGTTATTTAAAATATCTTTTTTTTATCTCCCAGTAGAAACATCAGCTTGAACATGGAGCCTTCATCAGCAGCAGCAACATGCAACAGAAAGAAAAGAAAGAGCATCGCCCCCACAGCACACGAGCAGGCCAAGAGATTAAAAACCGTGCAGGGCGGTGAGGAGACGCTGGAGTGTGGATGTTCCTCCCGCACACCGAGGATCTCTGTGCTGCTCGACCGCCTTCAACAACCGATTACACTGAATGAGCTGACGGAGCTGCTGCATTATGCCGCTCTGGGGAAAACAGGTGGCATTAAACAGCCCAGGTAATGACTTTAGTAGTAACACCTTATCAGCTCTCATCAAATAACTCTCTGTAACATACTTATACTGTGTCCCTGTGCTCTAACAATAATCTAAATGATCTATTGTAAGTCTTTTGTGCTGCACGCTGCACCACTCATGCTTTCTAAGTCTCAATTTATTTTCTGTCTTCCCCTGTGTCTCTTCTAGTTGGTGTCGTCTCCTCCATCAGAAGAGGATTAAAGCTGTGAATGTGGTGATCGCGGAGGGTTTGACCCAGAGTCATTTTTACAAACACTACCTCACCCTGCGACACCTCAGGACCAGCTACACCGCTGTAAGTAAGCAGGGGTGGTTCGAAATGGGAAAGATTATATTCACAGTGTCAGTGTTTTGGGTTAACACTGGTCCTTGTTTTTTTTATCTGGCTGGATTAGAGGGTCAACTTCACTCCATCATCTACCAACCTGGCGTCAGGAATCTTCAGCAGTGAAGTTCCTGAATCGGTTGGTCCATCCCTTTCCCAAAGACACAATGAAAGCAGGGAGTTGCACAAAGGTGAGAATTGTGTGCGGATATGTTCTGAGTGTGTGTAGACTTGGGCAATGTATGAATACATTATCAGTATAACATGAGACTAGGTATTGTCTTAGATTTTGGTCGTCAAAAAATGATGTTCGAGCCCACGTGAGGGCTGCTGTAGAACATATTAAACCGTTGTAGGTGATGAAATGAACAATGGATGCCTCATATCCACATTCCATTTGGCTGTAGGTCAAAACAATCTAACATCACATTATTATATTGTGGCATTTAGCCAAAAATATTATATCTCTCAGCTGTAATTTTGCGCTTTCTCTTAGTGTTGTTGCTCTTGTTCTTAATTGCGTGTTTGCGTGTTGTTGTGCACTGCTGCAGCACTGAGGACTCACCCAGTAATCACCAAGTTTGGGACACAGAGGAGGGGACTGACGGAGTATGTTCTCACCCAGGAGGAGATGATCAAGAGACACTACCCTGTCAAAGGTGGGTCTCTCTCTGATGACGTCCACAGTCAGCCCGGCTAAATTAAGCGCTTTTAGGGCTTTTACTGCCACTCTGCTCCTGAGTGTATCCTAACAGGCATATTGTGTGTTATTGTTTTTCAAAAGCTCTGTTTTCTCCGTCCTCACTAAAACGTGAGGCCAGTGTTTTTAGTTGTATCTACTATGGAGACCTTTATTTAAAAGCTCAGTTTTTTGGGTGTGAAAAACGACGGCTTAGTGTAGATGAAAAATGGAGAGAAAGAGATGCGTTTTCAGATTGAGCTGGGTTCGTTAGTGAACGTGGTCTCGCTCTCCATCTATACCATCTCACTTCTTTTTTGGTTCCTTTTGTCGCAGGGATGCCAGGCTTTGAGGAATTTCTCTGCACAGACAGTGCTGACTGTGTGACTGACAACAGCCCCCTGTATGGACTTGACTGTGAGATGGTGAGATGCTCTCAATTATATATTTAATTACCACTTTCCATTGTAGTAATGCAGTTTCAAACAATCAATACTGCAGTATATATTGTGACAAATCCATACATTATTGATTAATAGGTACCTGTCTATCAATAATGTATGACGCATGGATTTTGTTGTGATATTTTCCCTCGCAATCTATTCTTGATACACCAATGTTACAGCACTGTCTTAAGCAATATGTTATGAATACACTGGCAGAATTTGGATATTTTAATTAGTTTTTTTAAAAGGGCTATTTTGAATTTTCATAAAATTATAGCACACTCTGTCAGGTCAGAATGTAACTATAAATACTACAAATGTGCTTCAGGTAAAAATGTTTATGTTTTGTCAGGTAGAAATGACCCATCAAAACAGACAAACTTGTATAAATGTGCTTAAAAATAAGTTTTTAATAGCCTTTTGCCAATTGACAGAAGTATACTTTAATTTTAAGCATATTAGTGTTACTGGTCGTCCGTTTTGATGGATATTTACCACCTGGCAGATTGAGCTACATCACTTTGAAGCACTTCTGTTCCACTTGTAGCTCGTACAGAGAGCAGCTCAAATTGTCAGACCACCTCGTCTGTCATCCAGGATAGTCTGCAAATAACTGTAGTCTGCGTGACCTCCAACTTTTTAAAACTAAACCAGGTCTAAACTGAGGATCAAACACATTACAGGGTTCATACAAAGTCTTGAAAGTTTGGAAAATATATACAAATATACTCCTTGAAAAATGCCTGATTTTCAACATAACCTGGTGTTTCATCGTCTACACAATCACTCATGTAAACCAAAAATCTTTTAATGTTTGAAATGAAACGATCCCGTCATCATACTTGTTTGTTGTCTCCTGGAATTTATAGTAACAATTTAGTCACAATTTAATTAATATGTGATGATAAAGGCTTTAAGAGTCTGGACATTTTTGGTTTAGGTACCTTGAAAGTGCTAAACCAAAAATGTTTGGTTTAGGTACCTTGAAAGTGTTTGAAAAGTGCTTGAATTTTACTCTTAAAAAGCTGATATTATATTTAATATTTTATTTATCATTTGGTCCATCCTGTTTTGGGGATTTTATTGCTTTTTTGGGCAAGATGTTGTTAGAATTTAGTGTCCTGAGTTACTGCGAGGTTTCCGTCCCTGTTCCAGCAGTGAATCAGTGTGTTCGTGTTGTGCTTCAGTGTCTGACAGAGAAGGGAAACGAGTTGGCTCGTGTTTCTCTGGTGGATAGTGACGGGAACTGTGTGCTGGACGATCTGGTGAAACCTCAGAACCGAATCCTCAACTACCTCACCAGGTACACACACACACACACAGGTGTATTTTTGTTAACCAACATCAATCACTGTGTTAAAAATGTTTAAACACATTCGTCTTGCCTATGTTGCTGGGTGCCTTCTGATAGGTTCTCTGGTATCACCGCAGCGATGTTGCGACCAATCACAACCACACTGCGGGACGTTCAAGGGAAGCTCAGGGCGTTGTTGCCGAGCGACGCAGTTCTGGTGGGCCATTCACTTAACAACGACCTCATGGCTCTGAAAGTGAGTTACTACAATAGAATTATCAGGACAAGGTTGAGGTCTTTTTGTTTTTTGTTGTTTGAGTGTGTCGTGAACCTGAGGGCAGGTGAAGCTTGCATCGCTGTCTGCCGCAGTATGTGTGTCGATAATACAACTGTGGGTGCCGAAGTCAGAAATGTTCAAACTCTGCACATAGAGGCTTTAATGTCCTGGAGGCTCAGCTTCTCTCAAATACTGCGCTGCACTCAACTGAACCTCACTAATGTACTTCTCAAGTATTCAAACTAACCTGGTAAATAACAGGGATTTTATATTCAGAAACCATAAACATTGTATAATAAGTGTAATAAATGTGCATATGTTTTTTTTCTGTGGCTTGAACTGATGAAGTCCAGCACAATATGAAACATAAACATGTTTATTTCATAGTTATCAGAATGTTTCCTTCACAATTTCTGGGGGGGGGGGGGTCCATTGAAATTGTAAGTTAGGAAATGTATTGTATTATTTAATGTGGGAATTATTGTTGTTTTATTGCAGAAATCAAGAGATCAGGAACAAGATATTAGTGACATGTCAGTAATTCATGCTAGATGGTTATTATTTCAAAAATGGCAGACCATTATGTTGTCAAAAACATCAATATTTTAAGGTCTCAAAATCGCTGCTGTCATTACAGATGTAATTTTATTCCTTTCATGCCAGCAATCCTTTTGAAGTAGTAACATTTTTTCAGATGTGTCATGGATTCATTTTTGGAGAGGCTCCCTTCAACCACAGATACATTTTCTTCTATAAAAAGCTGGAGTTGTGACCTGTATTGTGTTTGTGTCCTCCCTGCAGCTGATCCACCAGCATGTAATCGACACCTCGCTGCTGTACAGGAAGGAGTTTGGACAGAGGTTTAAACTTAAGGTCCTGGCCGAGACGGTGCTGAAGTAAGTTGTCTCTCTCTCTCTCTCTCTGCGTCTCTCACCCACCACGGCTAATAATTTAATTTTCCACTTGTGTCCCAGGAGGCAAATACAAACTGAAGAGAAGAAGGGTCATAATCCTATTGAGGATGCTGTGGCAGCCCTGGAGCTGGCTCAGTACTTTATTAAAACAGGACCTCGTCAGGTAACACATCGCCCTCTACACACACACACACACACACACACACACACACACACACACACTCAGTTGATATAACATTTTCTGTGTATGCTCACTGTCAGGTTGTAGAACTTCATCTGGAGGAGCTGTGGGGATATACAATAGTGGAGGAGTCCACTGACTGTGCACCTGCACCCACACCGAGTCGCAGGTGCAATTATTATTATACAATCTGTGTATCTCTTTCAGGGTTCGTAGAAAGTCTTGAAAGTTTGGAAAATGCTTAATTTTAACCATTATGTTTTCAATGTTAGGAATATGCTTGAATTCGAGTATACTCCTTGAAACAATGCCTGATTTTCAACATAACCTGGTGCTTCATCATCTACACAATCACTCATGTAAACCAAAAATCTTTTAATGTTTGAAATGAAATGTTCCCGTTGTCATATTTGTTTGTTGTTTCTGGCATTTATAGTAACAATTTAAGTGTGATGATAAAGGCTTAGAGAGTCTGGAAACTTTTTGGTTTTAGGTACCTTGAAAGTGTTTGAAAAGTGCTTGAATTTTAGTCTTTATATTCTTTACATCTCACAGAAGTTACTTAGACCATGTCCACACACTAAGTCGGGTAAACCATATCTTTCCTTTGGGTTTTTAGCCTCTATTTTTTTACACCCATACGTGGAGCTTTTCAAAAACTCTCTGCTGGATCACAGGCCTCACATTTTAGTTTGGACTAGTAAAATGTAGCTTTTGAAAAACAATGACGTAAACCTCCTCAGACACAAAAAACGTTTTCTTTTCAACTACAAAGAAAGGGTTTAGGAGGTTTAACGCCTTCCTGAAAATCTGAAATGATGGACTTAAAAAATATATCTTCTATTATTCTTCTTCGATTCTGTTCTTCATTCACAATGTGAAGCCCATCTCGTGGCACATTCTGCTGCAGCTATATTTGACAGAGTCTCTGTCTTTATTTCTTGTGCAGGTTTGCTGACGTACTACAGACACTTGGCCGGCCGGTAGCCTTTTTAGGAAAGCGCTCTGACATCGCCCTGGATCTGTCCAATCAGCGGTGGCACAACTCTGACAAAGAGGTGAGGCATGAGGAGTTGAAGTTTGGACTCAGGAGCCGTCTACTGCCTCCTGACCTTTACCGAATCAAACAAGTTTAGCTTCGTTTTAAACCCAGAATATGTATTGATCTGTTTTCATTTGTGGTGCATGTTACAGCAAGTCCTCATAAAGGGTTTGCTGGTTTTCCTATTTGTTAGATACAGTGGAAACCGCTTATATTGATCACGTCTGTCTGGGTCAAATTGATCACTATAAGCGGATGATTATCTTTTTGTTTATTTCTCATGCAGATTAACATCTAATTGACATTTGTATATTTATTACATGAATATAAAGCTTCGCTACTGAATTATTGACTGTTAAAACAGAGTGAAACAGTACAGCTGTTTCAAATTACTGTACAAATTAAAGTCCTGTACTTACTTACTGCTTAGTATTTACTGTAGCCTGAGGAATATGGAGGACCGAAACTGCCAAAATCAAGAATAAATGAATAAATGGCTCAATAAATAAATTAATATGCCATTAAACACAACAAAAATATTTAAAATATATGTAGGCATTAATTAATTGATAAAATGTGACATACATTGATATTTCTGTTTTAATTTAATTACTGTAGTTTAAAAAAAAGATGGACAAAGGTGCTCTTTTTGTTCAAGAGATGACTTTGACTACCATTGATTATTATATATATATTATAGGTGAATATATACGTAAGGGTTTGCTGTTTTTTTTAATCAAATCAGAGGTGACAGGCTGCCTCATTTGCACCCTTCTTCCTCTTTTTTTCTGCTCTCATTATATGCCCTGTGCCTTTCTTCTTTTTCCTCGCCATGCTCCCCTTAACCCCTCTTCTTCTTCTCCGCCTCTTACTTTATCCTGTCTGCTTCAGGTGTTGGCCTCTTTCAGGAGACAGACCAAGTGTCCGTTCCTCTCTGTGCTCCAGTTTTCTTCCATCTCAGACCATCTGAAGAGGTGCTCCCCTCATCAGGAGCAGCAGCACCAGAGGGTGAGGCATTTATTCGGAACGTGATCAATTTAAAAGTGCCCGAGTGTCATTTTAATGTACTTCTTAATGTGTGTGTTTATCCTGCAGGTGTGCGCAAACCTTCGAGATATGTGTGTAGTGTTTGCTGGGCCGTTCCCCGCGGGTTTCTCTGAGAGGGAAGTGAGGCGGCTGTTTTGTTGCTGTGGACCAGTTCGGAAAATCAAAATGTTGAACACAACTGTCAGGGTATATCTCACCCACATTATCATCCTTTATTTTACATTTAATAAACTGCTATTTGTATTTCTGTCACTGAATAACACATCAACAACAGAATACCTCTTAATATATGGTGATAATTATTACTGCTTCAGTTCCTATTAAAATAGAGCTGTAAATGCTGTTTTTCCCCTTTTTTCTTGGAGGTGTGCATTAATCTTACCTATATTTTTTGACAATGCTTGGTCTCCAGGTTCATGCAGAGGTAGAGTTCGAGCAGCTGGAGGGAGCTATGCTGGCTTTAAAAACTTTGAATGGAGTTATTATGCAGGGACAGTCCATCAAGGTAACACTCTTCCCCTTTTTCTTTTGCTTTCTGTTACTTATTCCCTTTACATTACACTTAAAGTTATTCCGAATCTTTTGAAGGCTGCTGTATATCCAACATGTTTGCTTGTGTGTGATTGTTCTAGGTCCAGAGGCCAGTTTATGAGTCAATGCTGGACTTGGATCTGACTCTTGATGCTTTGATGGGTGACGCTCTCAACACCAGTCACCTCTATGCTGTTAAATTAAACCCCAGTATGGCTGAGTGCGTACAAATTTCAGCAAAGGTCAATGGACACACGTTAGATGCAACATGTTCGGGTATTACTCCGGTTACAACAGTGAATGGGTTGCCCCCTGCTAAAGTAAACGGTACCACCGCCACAAAGTCTAAACTGTCTGAGGAGACAGTCAGAGAGACATTTGGTCACTTTGGTACGGTGGAGAGAGTTGTCCTGCCGGCCAAACCTGGAAAACATGCAAGACATGCCTACATAAGTGAGTAAAAAGCTAAATTATTCATCATCCCTTGTCGTACTGTATGTGTGGTCTCTAACCCGAGTGCCTCTGGTTGACAGAGTTTGAGACTTCAGAGGGCAAACATGCGGCCCTCGGCTCCTCTGAGGCTCTCCGGAAGGAACACTACCTCGTCTGTCCGTCCCTAACTCCGCCCCACTTACCTTCATGGGTTGCCATGACAACACCGGTCACCACAGTGGAAGCAGCAGAAGACGAGGAGAGGACCCACATGCACACCAGTTCTCAGGTAAAGACAAAGTTGTATTGACTCCAGTTGGTTGTCACACATTCCTGAAGCCACTGTTTTTATATGATCATTTATATGATTGTAGCATATTTAAAAGTATTATTGTGGTGGCACAACTTGTGAAAATGGCGGCTGTTTATGTGTTGTTTTTAGCCAATCCCTGCTTTTCTCTTTGTCAGCATGCTAACACGCTACACATTCATATTAATCATGCTATGATAGAATTAATCCTGTTAGCATGCCATGTTAGCATTAAGTTTAAACTACAGATTGGATTGGTGAAAGTTGAGCAAAGTCTCACTATGCAGAGCTGAGCCTGACAAACTGAGTCTGATTTAGATAATGGCCACCATGGCTTTTTCTCTGGTGCCATCCCATAGCTAAAGTTTAGATTTTTTGCCCCACTAGTGTTAAGGCTCTAAAGAATAATTGCCTCTCCATTTTTCATCCATACAGAAATATTGTTTTCTGGTGTGAGCATAATAGCCACACAGGGCCACTACTGTAGCTTTCCTCCCTGTACTTTAAGCGGTTGCGTGTGAAAACCCAAGACGACAGCTGTTTGGGAGACGCTTGAACATCATAGTTCACTGAGTGTTCTTATTTTCAGCTGGCAGCCCCATCAGTTCTCAGTTTATATTTTCTAGACTAAAATCTCATAGTGAAGATTCAGGCTGGTTTTGTGGGGATAATTCTTCATGAAAAGTCTGAAACTTTATCCTGCTAACTCCATGCACACACAGCACATTGTGAAATAGGTTTAAAATGCCCATGAGGCAGAGTTATTGATACCTTTTGTGATTTGATTTTTCGGATGTGTACAGTTTTTGATTTATTGAACATGTAATAAAGACTCTAATCTGTGCAGGACCAGGAAATGGATCTCATGATGAGGAAGTTGGACCACCGCCTGCAGAAGCTCTTCAGATCTCTCCCAGACGGCACCCTGTCTGTGGTTGTTCTGCTCGGACACACCAGGTGAGGACTCTGACCATTTCTGGGAAAATCTGCTGCTGCTAAATATTTCTAAACCGTCTCTTCCTTCCCTTCCCCAGTGCTCATGGCCAACTTCCTGGTTTGTGCCTTATGGAGGTCAAGCAAGGGTCTTGCGGAGAACAGTGACCCGGTCCTGGACTATCAAAACATCTTCCATTCCATGATGCCTGATCTTGTGTGTGACTTGAACCAAGTGAAATCAACGACGATAAAAAATATAAATCAAATAATTAAAAAACAGACTTCTTTTACCTCAGACTTATGTTTCTTTACTGAAAGAGCTGAGAGCTGTATGTCTGCACGATACACTTTTCTGTTTGGCAAATGTATATAAAGACAAGTTGTTGTTTTTTTTTAACTTAATCACAGAACAAACATTTGTGTCAGTGAGGTATACAACTTATTCTTTATACAGAGGTTCTAGTAGTGTCTTTGTGATGGGTTTTATAAGCTATAAAGGCAAGTTTAAGTCAAACACAGTACTTGACCTGGAAATAATTAAAGCTACAAATTAACATCTGCTTTTGGTTCAAGATTATTTTCTTATCCTCCGACAGTACAACCCCCTAAAATGCACGATAATTGTTGGAATTTGGATTTTTGGTTTGTCTCTTACTGGGAAACTAACAAAATCAATTTGTTATGAGTACAATCATTAAGGTCAGACAGCACATAACTGTGTGTACCCCGTGCTGAAGTGCAGTTTGCAAGTCCTCAAGATACAATTTGAAAGACGGCAGTTTCATGAGTTGACTGTGAACCCAAAGACGGACAATATCAAACACCATGTTGGGTGAATGTATAACGTTACCATTCATTTTATTAAGTGGTAGTTAAATGCCATTTTAAACAAGCAGATGAAGACTACTTTTAACTATGAGCAGTATTCACCATACACTGGACCTATGCATTTTGATACTGAAATGTTTGTCTTTTCATTATTGATTTTCAGTACCCATAATTGGTATCTAGCGTTTCACTTTCATTCCAGGAACAAATGTAAATAGCTCTTCTTCACAGCAGACATTTTGAGTTGTCATTGTGGGAAAAGCACAAGTGTTACTAATAACATTAACGATGGCTCTGTTATATCCAAGTGGCCCAGTGAGCCTTGACAGTGAGCCAGCACGCTCAATCCCAGGACCCTGAAGCTGAAACAGCTAAATGGAATTCAGCCATCATTAATTACATTTTTACACCTGTGCTTTTCCTTGTGCAATATGTCAAAATGTCCTCTGTGAAAAAGGCTTATGGAATTACTTTTGGATGGAAATATGGCTGTATACAAAGACCAAGTCGGGACGGTAGACCTAAGAAGTTTTAGATCAATACAAAGTGTAAATATGAACATGTAATTGTTTTTAAAATTTGGTGTTTGTATCCCACCAGGTTCAGCTCTGTTCTGTCAGTGTTCCCTCATTTCTAGCAGCATATTTTACTTTAATAAAAAAAAAAAAAAATTTTTTTAAATGATTAATAAAAATGTATCCAATTACTTGTTTATAAAAAAAAAAAAAAAATACTGTAGTCATTTCAATTCAATTATCTTTCACTATTTCAACAGGAACTCGTACCGCTTATATAAAATAATAATAAATAAATAAAATAAAATAATTTCAATTCTGCTGGGTAAAAACCCTTTGAGCCCATTTTTTTAAAAAGTGGGGAAGATCTAATGTAACATGATCTCTCTATTAACCACATTAGATGATGTTTTACCAGGACCCGAGAGTAAGGCCATGTGAATGTAAGTGTTTCAATATTGCAGAGTTTGTGTATTAAACTGTGCTCTAAATGTGACATGTACAATTCAACTGGGGTGATTTTGGGAACAGAAAAGACCGAAACGAGATACTAAGAAACATTCTTTAATTTTTTTCCCTTTCCAAGGAAATATTTTAGGATTTTTTAAACTTTCTTATACAAAAATGTATTTGTCTTTTTAACGTTTACACCTTTTGCATTAGAACATACTCTGACATTGTTGCAGGTTGACACAAGTTACAAAACATTAAACACAAAAAAGGTAAAGAAAAACAATTCTGTACAAAAAACAAGCACCTCTCATGAAGGATCAAAATGCCACCAATAATAAACATCACATTATCATTGATGAGCTTATATACGTTCGATAAAACTGGGGTAGTTGACAGAACTCAATTTTCTTTTTTTTTAAAATGGAAAAAATATATGACTGCATTAAAATACTAAATAACCCAGACATTGTAAAGTACAGGACCTGTCAAGTGGCATTTTATCTCATGATTTATGAAATGGATTCACAGGGATACAAAGACTGAAGAAAACATCCCTCACATGCACAAACTTGCACACAACTCACACTCACAAAATATAAGACTGATTGGAGGTGACTGTCTTTAAAATTGATGAATGATTTCAAAGTGACAGCATGGCTGTGGTGGCAGATTCCAGTCTGAACACGTCAGAGAATAAATGAACATTTCTGGAGTTTAGGTTTTTACGATTCGAGTGGTGCGTGTGTGCGTTTACCCAGAAGAGTTGCCTGCTCCTCTGGTACAAGATCAAAATATGGCAGCTGTTGTTATGGCTTGTGTTCTCTCTTTCAATAGTCCAGTAAAATAGCTCGGCTTTGGACATGGTATCCACAGCTGTTGAGTGAACGAATGAATTTAGGGTGTGCACCACTCCCAGTGACGTACAACCTTACAGGAGAGCACCCCAAGTGCTTGTGAAGAGACTCAGAGCAGGAGCTCAGTGTGGGACAGTGGCCTCTCCACTCCTCACCTCTCGCTACCAGACTTCTGGGACCTCAAACAGCGATGTTGTGGATTCAGCAGCTGTGCAAGAGAGGGACAGACATGCAAGATGAGAACAAGAACCACACTTCCAGTAGCTTGCAAGTTATCATACTGAAATCTTGCCAATTGGTAAATTAAAACCTTTTGAACCCTTAGCTTTTCGATCAGGTTTTATTCCATTTGTTTACAGGTTTTGGCACAGTCACTACATGTCTTAGCCATTTTCAGGATAAGTTGGGCCACTCAGAAATGCCATCATCTCACATGTCAGTGGCACTTTACATGTTCTTTTTTTCCTCCCATAATTGCTGACCTAGACGTTTTGCCCAATATTAAACAGTTTTTTGCACAACACACCACAAATCTCTACTGTATACGAATATATATTGTATCAATACAAAAAAAAACAATGGGACATCTTAACCTTAGTAATCTCAGAAAATGTATTGATTGTGTAAAACAAAACAAGATTAAAACTGCAATAACTGGGTTTTTGGCCACTTAGGGGCAGCGGAAACAAGTTGTGAACACAACACTGATATAGTATCACCTTTTAAGTTGATTTGGCGAACTTGTTAGCAAACGGTTGCTTATTCACACATCCAGTAGTTACGGAGCAACATTATTATTAATATTCACTCTCTTTTAGCTCAGTTTCTGGTCTCCGTGCACTCAGAGGGAAATATTCTGCTCTTTAGCTGCTAAATGCTCAACTATGTTCACCAGCTAGTTGCTAACTGTGTCCATCGTCGTCAAACAAAAATAGCCAATATTCATAATTTAAATCACTCCTATCATTTTTTCTTCTATTTGGCTAAACATGTTCTGAGTTTTCACACTACAGTTCCCTTCATGCTTTGGGTGATGCAAACCGGAAGCGTGTTAGCTCTAACCTATATTTCTTTATATTCTAGGAATCTACATTATGGCAGTTTATGAGATTATGAGGCAAGAAGTTATAAAGTAGTGTCTTTTTTTCAATGATTTCTTAGACATCAAACCTCTTGTAAACAGTTTGAACTGCGTCAAGCAGATTCAAAGGATTAATAAGCCTCTCACTGACAAACACACCTTCATCTTTCTTTTTCTTGTTCTTTTGACCTTTCCTCCTGTGGCCCATTGAGGCTTGTTGCCAGGTGACCGTCCCCTCAGCATCATTGGCTGGATCTGTGCCCTCAGGACTTTCATCCTCATCAGGGACCGGACTTAACCCCGCTGAATCTGACGAATCTCTGCAGGGCACAGCAACCATTAAGACACTTCAATCACAGCAAACAGGATAACAGTGACAGCATAAATGATCACCTCCATTTTACTTACGCTGTCTTTAGCCATCCTTCTGAGGTCTTGCTCTCGACAGCTTCTGCGTTTGCCTGTCCACTTATGTCTAGAAAACACGAGGACAACCAGTGCATGTCAGCCTAGACCTCCTAATACAGTATATATTCTGCATTTTACTTAGTTGGGAGGGAACACCAACCATCTCCTGACACAGGACCAATGGCTAGTAATTGATGAGAAATTATAATGGAAAATTGACACTACAAAAAGCACAAATGGAAGAAAAATGGAAAAACATTGTGATGTTTTAAGACTCAAAACAACGACATCGGAATGGAGCTACATATCCACCACATGGACTGCATAAATGGGAATATTGTAAATGTATTGTGTAACTATTTTTTGTTATTGTTATTATTCAATGTTGCAAAATTCTTGGCAGAAAAACAAAAGACAAGATATATGCATAGTTGAAATTACTTTGTGTTGTCTCTGTCCTCATACACATTTTTTTGGATAGTTTTGCATTTCATTTGCATAATGTTGCAAAACACGTTGTCAATCAGGAATGCATCTGACCCGTCCATTCTGCAGCAGGTGGCCATTATTAAACTATAAAATCTGATGGTAAACAAATTAGTAATTTTACTGGGGACTATATTATTCACAATGCCATCTGCCCTCTCCTCTCAGGGAACACTGAATCTTTGCCGAGTACTTTCCAAGGGAAAACCTGCTGCATGTTACCACACTGCAGCCAGAAGGTACTTATGCACATATGCGTTCACACACCATCAGTTTTCATCTTCTTGCTGCCTGTGCTATCCGGGTATGAGTAGTGACTCCAGCCGTCTGCAATTAGAGCCTCTCCGGCTCCCTGCTCTCCCGGAACGGGACTGATGCTGCGTTTCCTCAAACCCCTAGAACAAAAAAATAGGCCATACATAAGTCAATATAAATAGAAACTGTGCACACCTACAGAACACCCAAGGTGAGGTAAATAAACAGAGTTGTGTGTTGAAAAATGTAAGTACAGGTGTACCTGGGATATCCAAATCCACCAGAAGTAGTGGAGGTGTAGTGTGATTTCACCCAGCCGTCCTCTCCCCAAGTTTTGGCCGTCTGGCCGAGCTTCTCCTTGTCCTGCTGCTTACCCTGGATGTACTCTGCATACGTCTGGATCCTGTAACTCTCTGCATAGCGGCTGGTGTTCATAGCTGCATGATGAGAAGGAAGATGTTAATGGATTGCATCAATGTTTTTTGTACAGATGACATGTACTCTGTCGCGGTGTCAAACTCACCTATCTGTACCTGGTCCGTCTGACTCAGGGACACAAATGCTGACATGTCGTCTATCCATGAAACCTGGATGTTTCCTGAGTGGATAATAGAAGTAGAAAGTGAGTGATGAACAATGGGTCATACCTGTGTAGATGCAAAATTATCAGGCAAACACATGTCTTACCAAAGGCACTGAAGAGCTGGTAGAGGTCACTAGTCTTCCATTCTTTAGGGAAGGTGACATACAGGACATGGTCTCTTTTAGGTTGCACTGTAGGAACAGAGGAGATTAGCGGGAAAAACCAGCAACAGGTGAGGTGTAGTTTTAGTGAGTGTAGTTAATTTAAAGCTTCATTAAGTGATATTTCATACTAACACTGAATCAAAAGCTGAAGTTAACAAGTGGCTGTGGCTAACGTACACAGTTAATATGATGGAATATCAGGCCTGTGACTTTGTTTTGGTGTTTTTCTGCCCCCTAGTGGTCAAAAATCACTTAATGCAGCTTAAAAAAAAAAAAAAAAAAAAAAAAAAAGTGCCCTGTGTAGTTTTCTTGTAAACAACCAAAGCTGTTTGCATTTTGTGTCTCACCAAAACACACAGTCCGATAAACACATTTTGTATGCATTTACTTCCTTATAACATTTGCAAAGCCCCGATTTTTTGAATATTTTAAATAGTTCAGCGGAATAGCACGAATCTGGCAGGCAGGAATGTGTATTGTGGGTGCTCAATACAAACAAAACTGGGATCTACTCGTAAAAAAAAAATAAAATAAAATAAAATAAAATAAAATAAAATAAAAAAAATAAATAAATAAATATTAAAAACACACACTGCTGCTAGCATTCAAAAACTCCACAGGGGTGGAGTGGCAACATTTCCAAGCATGTAGTCAATGCAGGAATCCTGACATATAGCCCTGCTGTGCTGCATTATCATACTCACAATCTGGTCCTGTGATGTTGAGGTAGGGAATATCTATTATCCTCATCAGGAAAAGCCTTGAGAATATAAATGAGAAGTATTATAGGCATGTTTAGCAGTAAATTAAAGCAAATAAAAAGGAAATTTAGGTGCATCTCTTACTTGTTGAAGAAAGGCTCAATTAGTTTGGAGCGGGCTGAGATGTACGCTTTGGGTGGAGTCAAGAAAGAGCCTGTGAAGAGTGTCAGGCAGAGCAAGTTAAACAACATGTATTTAGACTTTTTTTTATTTTGCACACAGCCATGCAACAGATGCAGTGAGATTGTGTGCGTTACCCAGGTAGTTGGCCATGGAGATGAAACAGAGGCCAGTGATGTAGGCATCGTACCCGGCCTCGTGGAGCTGCTCCTGGGCTGTGTCATAACTGTGGAACCCCGCTGCCGTTTCTGACGGGAACAGTATAAAGAAGAAAACTGTGTCGGCAGGATTTTGTTGGTTGAGAGTGGTTCAGGCAAACATCAAGTGTATTTACTCACCAACTTGTGGTGACTTGAACGGGGTCTCCTTCAGCTGTTTCTCCAACTCTGCCAGAGAGGTGTTTGTGATCAGCTCCTGAAACACAAAAGTAAAATTAAGTTTTAGCGCCAGAGCGCCCAGCAAAAAGATTCTGACACTGCTTTTGGGGCAATCTGGTTAAAAAGCCCATACCAGTTTCAACCTTGAAAGGGCAGAGTAACTCTGTATTTTAACCATAATGATGTCCAATCAGTTTACTTGAAGAGTGATTTTTTTTTTTAACCTTCCTAAAATATCTCAATCACCAACTAGTTTACCTTAAAAGGCTGAGTGGTAGCCATCAACTTTGTGTCCAGAAGTCTGCAAGTGGAGAGATAACCAATAACGCATTGAACAACAAAAAGCACAGAAAAGCATCTGTTGTGAAGACAAGTTTAGCAAAGAAAAGGAATATTACCTTGGGAAGACACACATTGTGACCTCTTTAAAATCTTGAAGATCCTGAAGAAAAGAGCATTGACATAATTCATTAATCAAATTACTTATCTATACACTGCTATTTCATGCAGCCAAAATGGCTCTGTATTTTAAATATCCAGGTTAAGCGTTTACCTCTGGCAGAGGGCAGTAGAACTGGTGGATGGTGTGCATCACATCCAACAGCATGTTGTGTCCAACCACAAGTTTACCCTGCATGTCAGATGAAATGGGTTGAGGGGTACAAGTCAGACTTTCCAAAGCCACAAATATTTAAAAAACAACCACAAAAACCTGAATCAACAACAGAAAGTTGTATTCCAACTGCTAATTAACGAGTGCAATTCAAGATTTGGAACTTGGAGCCGATTTACAGCTGAACTGAAAAAAAGATGAGGTTGAAAAATGTTGAGGTCGACTTACAGATTTAGAGATGGCGTGAATGACCCTGGAGAAGCCAACAGCATCATTCAGCTCCTCCTTTTGGGGGTAGAAAAGTGTGGGGCAAGAATATTAGATATAATCAAAAACTAGTGCATCTTAAAGCTCTTCAAAATGACAGACAATTTTATGTTATGTTTCATTTAATATCCATCTTGAACCCAAACTCGCCTGCTCTTTCTCCAGTTTCTGCTGTTCCCTCCTCTTCCTCTCCTCATCATCTACTTTGCTGACCTGGATGTATCGCTCCTTCTGCAAAACACACATCAATATTTTACATACTCCACACAAAAACAAAAAGGCAGGATTGGTTGAAATAAAACATGTTCTTACCTTTTCGGTTTCGATAGTTTCCACATGAAGCCCCTTGGGAAACCTGTGACAGCAAAACAAATCTTAATCTTCAACAAACCAACACATAAACAACAATAATAGCCAAAGTGTTGCAACACTCACTTCCAGTTCAGTGTCTGGTAGATCAGCTTTCTCTGAAACCTGGTAAGACAATATAAATAGAAGTAGAGATAAAAAAAAATAAATACAAAATGTACATGATAAATACAAACCGAGTGTAGATGTGGTATGGTAGAGAAGGGCTAGATTACCCAGTACATGGCTCCAGATCCAAAGTCTTCTCTGAGTTAGTGAAGAGGGACTCAACCTTCTCGCTGTGGGGAAAACAGAAGAAATTATCAAAACACAAAAAAGGGGCAGACAACAACATAATTGTGAATAAGGTGCGTTCTTGCCCTTATGATCCCACTGGGACCGTCCGGCTAAAGAGAGGAAAGTACTCTATATGTGCTGTACTGTCACTTACATGACCCTGTTGATGAAGTCTTTATGTTCCTCAGGTACGTGTGCAGGGCCTTTGGAGGAGGATGGGGAGATGTAGGATGGTGTCCCTATACCATTAGCGTGTTGATTTCTCCTCTCCTCTGTCTGCTCCCTCAGCTGGGCTTCCTCTTCTTGATTTAGGTATGGGATTCCTTGGAAAACCAGAAAAGTCTCTATTTTACTTCTGTGTAGTGACCTGACGTTCTACAGTGGCTCTACACATTCACTGTCCCAGACAACTGCAAAACTAGACCGTTTACTGCATCATGTCATTCCATCACGTTAAACTTTGTGATATTGCGAGTCCTTGCTGTGAAAGACTGCAAGATGACAAAGAATTTTGTTGAGCAGTAGTTAAAAGATGTTTTCTTGCATTGTTTAAACACTCAGTAACATTACCAGCATTGGGAAAAGGTAGAGGGAACTACAAGTGAACCAGAACAATTACAGCTCTTGCAGGTTCCACTAGGCCGGCATACCTTTTAGGTGCAGTTAACACTTTTGGAGGGGTGACTCTAATACCACATCATGAGACAAAAAGGGCATTTCGCGGCGAGTCTGGTGTACTCACCATTACAGAACACCTTGTTGAAGTCAAATCCCTGACTGGCCAGGAAGTCAATACTGGAACTCTGAAATGACAAAGATGATCTTCCATTTTCACAACTTCCGAACAAAAAGCCAACAGACGTGTCATCATTTCACAGCTGATGACCAGGCATTTTCAGGAACAAATCATTCTTAAACCATTTTAAATTGAAATCATTATAATTCATCTCAGTTCACACGGAAGCAATCCAACGGAGGAACAACGTCGACTTACCTGACAGATGAACTTTATGTCAGGGGATGTCCTGTTGAACGGTTTCGGGAATATATAAAAATTAAAAGGCTTTATGACATACCTGCAAAACAGGAACAAAGGAAACAGAACAATGAGGATTAGTGAACCCGCGTGCAAGTCAGACAGAAGCTGGACCACTTCCATTATTAGTATCTAGTTGACAAATGTTTTTGCATAAAACTTAACAATGGCATTGGGGGAAATCTAAGTAAACTGCTTGTTTGGACTATTTTTAATTAAAATTAAAACATGTTTAACATCAATACATAAATTGGCTGAATTAACCCGTTAGGAGACTCGGGGGCAAAAATGATCTGCTGGGCCACTATTAACCCCTCAGTTTTTCTATGCTAGAATACTACTGGGCCCTGGTTTGTTGTGTAGTAAATTTGATTAAAACACATAATTTAGAAATATGCATCACAGGGGCCCAAATCTGAATAAAATTTGTCTCAAGGCTAGATTTTGACCCTCTTCAAGACAGGGCCTCAAGATCTGGTAATAAAGCAGAAGCCACCTTAAGGCCCTTATGTCAGTTGATATTTTGCTTGAGTGTTGCATAGTCCCAAAAATAATTTCAATTTCAATTAAATTAGGAAAAACTAGTCGGCACACAGTAAGCCTGGAGGTTTTTGGGGCCCCTGGAGTTTTGGGGAGTTTGGTAATCCAGCCAGGAGATGGTACAGGGTGTACTTGTGATTTATCAGTGTGAAAACACTGACAGACATTTATTCTATTCTCTGTACCAGTGTCAAAATGTTATATTTAATGTAATAAAGAAGGGATTTTAAATATGAGCAGATGACAGTGTTTGAAGTCCTTTGGGAGATAGTAATTGTAGTTTGTCCCCAAATATCAATGTCAGATTTAAAATCCTGTATTTGTTAAGCAGACACCACTCACTTTGACTTTGCCTGGTCGTACTTGAATGTGCATAATCCAAACTGGAACAGCAGAAAGTCCATGGAGTGCTGGTGGACAGAAAGAAAGGTCTTGAATGAGATAAACAGTAACCTCCTCTTCAAACTGCCCGCAGGACTATGGAGGGAAACCAGGATGCATTTGAGGTGTGTAGTAATTCATCAACTCTGCTAACCTTTTTAAGCTTCGTGTATCGCTCCTCCGGTGTGTCCAGCCCGTTGGTTAGTGCACTGACATTAGGACCGTCGCTTATCCCTAAAAACAACAACACATGTCAGAATTTATATACACAGTCTTGGCTATTTTAATCTCAATCTCTGCTTAAACCCTTATTACATGGTTACCTGAAAATTCTCCATCGATGGCAAGGAAGTCAGCCTCCTCTATCGCGCTGTACACCGTGTTTAAACTGTCTTTATAATCTGGGGGGGAAAAAAGGAAAATGCCCTAACATCAGTATGTTAAGCGTGATGAGGACAGCGTGCTTTCCAGAAGAGGAACACATAGCTAAACCCGCAGCCGCATACCTAGCTAGCTAGCTAGCAAGTAGCACAAACACTGCGGAATGGAAGAGCCTTGTGTATTTTAAATATATATCAGGTCCTGAATCTGTTGTGCGTTTTCATGATGTATATAGCGAGCAAAAAAACAGTGTGCAAATTCGGGCTGGCTACTTACTTCTGCGTGTCACCTCCATCCCTGCACAATGACTGAACCCGGCTGACAGCTAACGTTAGCTAGCCGACGTCAACTGGCTTTTAACCGTTTTACAAACACTTCCGGGGCCGCTGCCACAAGACAAACTAGAGCTGCACAGCTTCAAGATTTTGGTACAAGCTGAACACATTTGCTGTTGTGATTGCGAGAGATTAGATTTAAGATTTAAAATGACATCCCTTATAATAAATATTATCAGGTTATTTATTATATTACGTGTTGGCTGCAATGATCTAGAGGCATGATAGGGGATAATCACAGATTTTGAGGTAATGCAGCAGCTTTAATATTTCAGATTTCAGGACTAGTTCAGTCTTAGCCAATTAGCTAGAGGTCATAAATCACTTTTCCTTTTTTTATTGTCCATAAAGCCACATAACTTTGTAGCTGTGTCAGTATACCAGCAAGTGTTGGCCCACACAAAAATGTAACTGAAAATCACTTCTATTTTTAAATTGTAAAATTTAAAGAGAGTGTAAAAACACTACAGAGCTGTTTGAAAGGTGTATAGGCTATCTATCTATCTATCTATCTATCTATCTATCTCCAAATCACTGTTCACATCACATCTTCTTGTATTATGCAATTCTTTGATACACGTAACTCAAGATAAAGGAAGCAAGATGCTCTCAAAATGCAGTTGTACCGTGACCTCATGCAGGGAGATTAACTTTTAACTTCAACTTTTGGTCACAGGGGGTAATCTACGTGGTCTCTACATGGTCTCTGCTTTCATATTCTTACGCGTCACATCAAATGTGAGACGAAGGCAAGAAAACAAGGAATGAATGCTGGACCAAAATCCATCACAGTATATCACAATATAATGTACCTTGAACACAAAAATCTGCCTTGCATGTGAGCAGGATCTGTGGCTCTTACTGTGGATCATGGCTGGATCCGCTTCATTTATGAACACCTTTAAGTTCCTGGTGTGATTTTAGGTGGTGTCTCTGAAGTCAAGCTGGCGATACAGCTGCCACCGAGTTTCTAAGAGACAGAGCAGTTCCTGCAATTATTATCTACGCTTTGTATTCTAAGAGGAATATAAAAAAGTATTTTTCAAAAGAAAATGTCTTCGCAGTGAAAGCAGGGGTGACGTATTCTCTCCATTGAAATGCAAAGATGACATTTCAAAAAGTACAGACTTCTTTAATAAAGGGAAGCAGGAAAAGGCTTCAGCTTTTATGTCTAATGTTTTCTCCAGGGGGGTAAAACTGTAGAATTATATATTTTTTGACAGTATTTTACAAATATGTCAAAAAAATATAATTATATATGTATATCTTTTCTAGCTTTTAAAAGCTGGCTTTTAAATGCACAACATAAATATATATTATCTGTAAAATATGTCTATGCATGCAACAAGCTGCATTTTGTATGCCTTTGTTTGCAGAGTTTTATTACCTTGCAGGCTCGGCTGTAGACAGGCTTTACACTCCTTCTAGATTATTATTATTATATTTTTTTAAGATGACAACAGGCAGAGGAGGATATAATTACACAAATCTGCAAGTGAGAGCAAAATTATCTCATAAAAGCATCCCACTTCAGAACAAACAAAAGGAAAGAAGGAAGAAGGAGGAGACAAACAAACATCAGGATGACAAGCAGAGATATAAGTGACGTGGAAAAAATAGATAACAGCATGGTGACAAATGCTTACATAAGTGATAAATGACAAGGCAAATTAAACAGATTTAATTAAATGTGGGTGATGAGTAGAAGTGAGAGTGGGAGGGAGCATGTGCATGTGCTGAACTTTAACAGAGGGCACTTGAATCACAGTTGATCTATGGGATGCTTTTATTTTTGAATGACCTTTAAGGTGTCAGTTCAGATTTACTGCTGTTATGCCCCCCCTCCACACACACACACACACACACACACACACACACACACACACACACACACACACACACACACACACACACACTCTGCTGCAGAATGGTGAAATCTGTGACGTGTTGCTGAAAAACTGCAAATATATTCAGTCAACTTTCTCCAGCTTGAAGAAATGATTAGTCATAATGTGGTTTTAAGGTTACATGTGTGAACAGAAACGTCAAACAGCTGGCCTGAACCGGAATGAGTTTGTCATTTCTGTGGAAAAATATCCCCTAAAAGGTTGTCCCACTCTTTTCACCATCAGCCATCGGGGTACTGTTCTGGTGAGTGAGTCAGAGATGAGACACTCACTGCTGCCCGACTCCACATACCCACTATCAATCTCAGGAAATCAATTTCTCCAAATGACTTTTGCTCTTTGTTGAGCAGTAAAATTTCTAATGTTGAGAAGAGACATTTTTGGGGGGAATTTTATGCCTTTAACGGATAGGTTCACACTTTCTGAAGTCTGTCTTAAAACAATCCTAACATGCCCACATGTACATTGAAATCATTTCTGGTTGCTGTAATAATTCCTGCTGTCCATACTGATTGCAAAGAGATCCCTTCATAAAGCAATTTCACTGTAAGTGATGGGGGACAAAATCCACAGTCCTCTCATCAATTTATCGTTCTGATGGATTGTATATGTTTCCAATCTATCTATAATTTTGTCATCCTGATTGTCCACACTGCAATTTTACTATGTTGGTCTATTCTGTACACATAACATTTATTGCCTGTCTGTTCGTCCTGGGGAGAGGGATCTCTCCTTATTGCTCTTCCTGAGGTTTCTTTCATTTTTTCAGGGTTTTTTTGGGGGGGAGTTTTTCCTCATCTGAATCAAGGGTCTAAGGACAGAGGGTCATATGCTGTACTGGTTGTAAAGCCACTTGAGGCAGATTTGTGATTTGTGATATTGGGCTATATAGATTAAACTGACTTGACCTGACTGTAAAAATGACTTCTAAAGTTCAGCTGAAGCTTATAATAATAGCAGTCTGAGTTAGATAAATGTCGTGGGTATCTTCCAGAGTTACAGTGTTTTTAGTAGAAGATTTCCTCTTTGTGTTACTATCCTTCTGCCGCGGCTCACTGTCTGTGGAAACAAATAGGGGATTTCATACTAAAAACATGGTAACTTTGGAAGATACCCACTTTATTTGACTAACTCAGACTCAGGGGGATTTTGTCCTCCATCACTTAGAAAGGGATCTCTTGGCAGCCAGTATGGACAGCAGGAATGATTACATCAACCAAAAACTGTTTCAGTGTACATATGGGCATGTCAGGATTGTTTTAAGACAGACTTGAAAAAAATGTTAACATGTGTTTTAATGGACAGCGACAGTGGAGGTGTCAACAAGGGTCCCCAGCCGGACACAAACTGATGTAGTGTCAAATGGCAGCATCCAAACCTTGATGATAAGACAACACATACTTTTTTTCAGAATTAAGGTCCGTGTTATATAACAAGTACCTGTATATATGTGCACACACATTAATGTGTTAGGTAATATGATGTGTGCTTTACAGTTGCTAACATTAACTAACTCTAACTCACAGCTGGATTAATCCACTGTGGCCTCAGGGCAAAAATGAGCTGTATGCGGTATGTAGTCATTAACTTGTCACAAGTGTCAATCAAGTTCAGTGCACACACCACACTACACATGACAGCCTCATTATATTTTGCCTGCAGTCCCATATCCGACCAGTCCTGCTATGTCGGGAAACTTAATTGGCCCCAGATTTTCTGTGTTTGTCAAATTAATTTGTGGTCATTTTAATATGTGGCCCACCATGTTTGTGGTCTGATAATCAAGCTGAATTGCCATTTCGTTCCACTTTATTATTCAGTCTGACATTGTGTTCTTGTTAGCCAGTGAGTGACATTTCTCTTCCGCCAACTTCATTTTCAATCTACACTAAAGTTGAGGTAGCAGTTGCTAAGAGCACGTCATGTTTTTTAAGTCAATGAAACAAATATGCCAATTTAAGATGTGTTATTTCTGTAAGTTTACTTATGACAGGCTGTATAGCTGAATCAATCTCATCCACACTTTTTGCCATTTTCGCGGCAATTTTTCTGCCGCCATTTATTTTTAAAGATAATTTTTTTGGCCATTTTATGCCTTTATTTGATAATGATAGTGGAGAGAGACAGGAAATGTGTGGAAAGAGAGTAGGGGAATGACATGCAGCAAACAGTCCGGTCAGTCGGGAATCAAACCTGAAACTTGCTGCTCAGGGCATTTGCGCCCATGTGGTATGCGCCATAACCACTCGGCTATCCCCTGCTGCCATATTTCTGGTTCAGGCGCTGGAATGTTCCTGTCTATAAACTCTGATTGGTTTGGTTTTTTTTCCAATCAGGAACACAGCCGTCAATGAGCACAACAGAAGTAGTTCATTTCACAACAATATCAAATCAAATGTTAAAGATCTTAAAAATATATTTTGACACAGGGCCACTCTACAAGACAAGGCCACAAGATTTGTAAGTAATCACCACCTTCAGGCCCTTATCATTTAAGTTGTGGTTAAGTTTGTGATTTAGTGCATATTCTCAAAGCGCATAGTCAAATTACCACAAACTAACTGATACACAGTGAACCTGGGGCTTTTGGAGCCTCTGAAAGTCTGGGGCCCCGGGGCTGTTGCCCTCTTTGCTTGGTTGGTAAACCTGTCTCAGCCAAAGAGAGATTAAGGCAGCTGATTAATATGGAAACCATAAAGTGATGATTAGTTAGGTTTATAGGTTTATAATTTAGCTTTACTGCACTGTGAAGCTGCACAGAGTCTATATGGTTAATATTACAATCATAAGTAAATGTACCGTTGATGATGGCTTACCTAGTTTAAAGTACTTTGTTTTGAGGCAGGTTGTGAGGGTGCAGAGAGGGCTCTTCAAAACCAGGCAGGTCGGATTTTGACAAAGTGATAATGAAACAGCAACATCAGGGAGAGAACGTCAGCAACGCCTCGTTAAATGCTCAATTATCTTGCCTCAGCTTTTATACCTGAACAGGACAAGCAGATTCAGAATTGGATGGATGGATTAAAAAAGATCTTCAGGCAGATTTTGTAGATGAACATGCTACAATACAACAGTTATTATATGAACAGAGGGGTGATTTTTTATGGCATTGCTGGTTTGAATTTTTATTATATACATGCAAATGTTGTATTCGGTCTTAATGGGTTAAGCTTGTGGCATGTACAAACTACAAACTGTTCCTGGACCTGTAATGTTATTTTGGGATTAACTCAAATCCTCATGCTGGTATGAGTCTTTTTTAATTACAATAATACAGTTTCTCTCCATGAATGCGATGTGTGTGGTAGTGTGTCGTTCACCTGAGTGCAGATTTAAAATTCTAGCCAGATTTTAACTTCAGACATCCTATCGCCCACCATTATCAAGCCTGTATACCCCTGCTGCCTGGTTTGATTAGCTGTAACACAATTAACCAGTGTCAAAAGCCACAGCTTTCTTTAGTAGAGAAGAGATGCTTTTTAATTTGTATGTCATAATACAACCTTTAAACAATGTCTGTCATATTTACTACATTGCAAAATTAGGCTAAAAGCCTTAATTTCTTCATACACTTCATTGTGTGAAGATTTGTTCTGCAACAATTTCACACCTGCATACCTAATCAGAGATTTTTCCTCATTTCTTTGAGATGACATCTATGTCCATTTTTACATCAGTCCTTGTGAGTACTGAAGGTAAAAAAAAATATCCCAAACTTTCACAAACTTCATTAGTTTGAGTGTTTTGATAATAATCTTTACTTTGGCTATAATCTAAACTAGAAAGCCACCACAGGAGGGCGCTATACTCCACAATTTGAGATGAGTTGTTATCTTGCATTTAGACAGTCCCTCCCCTCTTCCCTTTAACACACACACACACACACACACACACACACACACACACACACTTAACCCTGTACTTCTATACTTCTGAGGACCTCGATTGACATATGCATTCTGGCCCTTTACCCTAACCATCATAACTAAATGCTTAACCCCAACTCTAACCCTGACCTAAACCTAAACCTAATTCTACCCTGAACCTTAAAACCATGTCT